>JAGYHY010000365.1:0-10205 GCA_024244165.1 Ascosphaera acerosa | reverse complement strand
CTCCCCAAACCCCCCTAGGTGGCCGCGAGATCTAACACTAGGGGGCGAGACGGGCAGGAAACTCGCCGACGGAGAGCTCGACTTATCCGCCGAAACCGGCGAGGTACGCGACTGGGAAGGGTTCGACGACTCGCTCGCGCACGGGTCGCTGGAGGGCCCGCGGTTCGGCGACTACCTGTTCGAGGAGCACAACGCGTTCAGCGCGGTGGCGAACCCGTTCGAGGAAGGGGTGAAGATCATGCGCGAGCACGGCAACCTGTCGCTGGCGGCGCTGGCGTTCGAGGCGGCGGTGCAGCGGGACCCGCAGCACGTGGAGGCGTGGGTGCAGCTGGGCTCTGCGCAGGCGCAGAACGAGAAGGAGACGCCCGCGATCCGCGCGATGGAGCAGGCGCTCAAGGCCGAGCCGGGCAACCTGGCGGCGCTGATGGGGCTCGCCGTCTCCTACACCAACGAAGGGTACGACACGAACGCGTACCGCGCGCTCGAGCGCTGGCTGGCGCACAAGTACCCGCAGATCATCGACCCGGCGGCGGTGTCGGACCCGGACGCGGACATCAGCTTCACCGACCGCCAGATCCTGCACGAGAAGGTGACGGCGCACTTCATCCGCGCGGCGCAGCTGTCGCCCGAGGGCGAGCACATGGACCCGGACGTGCAGGTCGGGCTGGGCGTGCTCTTCTACGGCGCGGAGGAGTACGAGAAGGCGGTCGACTGCTTCAGCGCCGCGCTCGCGTCCACCGAGGCCGGCACCAGCAACCAGCACGACCAGCTGCACCTGCTGTGGAACCGCCTCGGCGCCACCCTCGCCAACTCCGGCCGCTCCGAGGAGGCCATCGAGGCCTACGAGAAGGCCCTCGTCATCAACCCCAACTTCGTCCGCGCCCGCTACAACCTCGGCGTCTCCTGCATCAACATCGGCTGCTACCCGGAGGCCGCGCAGCACCTCCTCGGCGCCCTCGCCATGCACAAGGTCGCCGAGCAGGAGGGCAGGGAGAAGGCCCGCGAGATCGTCGACGGCCACATCGCTGACGCAGAGCTCGACAACATGATCCGCATCGGCCAGAACCAGAGCAGCAATCTGTACGACACGCTGCGGCGCGTGTTCAGCCAGATGGGCAGGAAGGACCTCGCGGACCAGGTCGTCATCGGCATGGACGTCGCGCCGTTCAGAAAGGAGTTCGAGTTCTAGTGGCGAGCTGCAACTAGGTAATGCTCTCTTCGTGGCAATCAGAGAAACCCCCAAGCTCGTCCTCTCATTCACGGTAGTCGTCCTCGTACTGCTTCGCGTAAATGCGGCCATACCCGCCCCTGCCGGGATCGTACTCGTCCCTGTACTCGTCGCGCACCTGGCCCCCTGACTTGCCGCGCCTGTGGCCATCCTGGAATGTCAGCAGATCAAGCCTTACCACGAGTGGGGAATCGGAGTGAGTAACGCACCCGTACTGTCTTCCCTCGACGAACCCGGGATCGAGATCCGTCCGGATGATCCGCTCGTCCAGCTTCGTGCCGCCGATGTACTTCATGCAGTCCAGCGCGTCCTCGTGGGTGTAGTACTCGACGAAGCAGAAGCCGCAGGGCGTCTTCTGGATCCGGTCGAGGCCCATCACGAGCCGCTTGATCTCGCCGCATCTGCGCAGGTGCGGCGCGGCGCGAGGAACACGCTCAGCATCAGTGATCGCCGCGGTTGGAGGGCCGCTCGAGGTGCCTGCTTACTTGACGAACAGCTCGTGGATCTGCTCCTCGGTCGTGTAGAATGATCTGCGAGGCGGCAAGGAAGCGAGTCAGCCGATGATACCCTCTCCTACAGGCACAGTTAGGCCTTTCTTCCCCCCCCCCCCCTTTCCCGCGCCTTACAGATTGCCCACGTATAGCGTCGTCGCGTGCCTCAGGGGATCCTCCTCGGGCGTATCCGTAGTCGACTCCGACCTGCCATCATGCCCGTGTCGTCGCCGCTTGTTCTGCGTGGAGGAGACAGCCGTCAGCCATGCTCGCCGGTTGCATCGCCGCCGCGCGGCATGCCCACCTTGTGCAGGTAGTATGTGCTCGGCCGGTCGAGCCGGTCGACTGTCGAGCGTGTCTCCGCCGCCATGGCCATTGCGACTGTGCGTGCGATGCGAGCGCGTGTGGGATGCCGTGGAAGTGCGTGAACTAGTCGCCCGTGGCATTCCAGCGATACTCATCTTGCGTTCTTCAAATGCTCGGCCGGCACCGCAACGAAGCTGTCATCCCGGCGACGTCACGGCGGAGTTGGAGTTCCACCGTACATTGTTGGCTCACTGCGGCGTCGCGACTCCATCTCCACCTGCACCTCCACCTGCACCTCCATGTGTGGTCGAGACGAGGAGGAGGTGCATGAGATGCATGCTGTCGGACTCTTGCCAGTGCTCTGGTCACCGTCGCACCACCTCGAGCAACGGCCACCATACCCAGGCGAAGCAGCTGCATCGCGCGCGGCGTCATCCCCCCCACCACCTCTCGCCCTCGCCGTTCGCGCCCAGGCTCACGCTCACGCTCACGCTCGCGACCTCTGACTGTCGGCTGAAAGAGCTGTTGAACGACCTGCGCAGCTGCAATAGTCGCGCCGTTGCATCGCCGTCGCCGTGACTTGCGATCCGCCATCGCTCACCCGCTCCGTCTCGACCAGCTCGCGGCGAGCTGTGCACGCACGAAGCTGCCTCGTCGGAGACTCACTGCTGCAAGCCATCGCATCGCAACCATGTCACAGCAAGGAACGGCGCGGCCTGGCTCCTCGCCACAGGGTCAGGGTGAGGAGGGACAGCAGCAGCAGCAGCAGCAGCAGCAGCAGCAATCACAGCAACCGCAATCGCAACAGCAGCCACGAGGGCAGCACCAACGGCAACATGCCCACCATCCACGCCAGCAACAGCATCAGCAACCACCGAAACAGCAGCAGCAGCAGCAGCAGCAGCAGCAGCAACGGCCACCTGAGGAGGGCGGTCTGCCGCAGCTTCCACCGCAGATGTTCACCACCGCTGCGCAGCTGCTTGACATGACAGACAGTGAGTCGGGGCGTTGGGGCGGGAGAGGAGTTGGCCTGTTCCGACGGGCGAGCGGTCTCTGAGCAGCCAGGCTGACCTCGAAGCGACCAACCCGCGCGCGCGGATCCAGAGAAGCTAGTGCTGGTGCTACGAGACGGGAGGAAGCTCATCGGAATACTGAGGAGTTGGGATCAGTACGGTATGGGCGGACTCCTGACGCACGTGGCGGTGCCCCAGCAGCTGCGAGCCTGGCTGAAGGCAACTCCATGCTAAATCATCGCCAACCTGTGGCCACAGCGAACCTCGTACTGCAGGACACCGTGGAGAGGATATACGCCGGCGGTCTGTTCGCGGAGCAGAAGCGCGGGGTGTACATCGTCCGAGGGGAGAACGTTCTGCTGCTGGGCGAAATCGTGAGTGGCATTGAAACTTGCATTGACAAGCCGGGCGGAACCGTCCTCCGTAGCACCGCCTGGCTCGGCTGGGCTCGTCAAAGGAGACTGCTGACCTTCCGCTGCTGCTGCTCGACGACAGGACCTCGACAAGGAAGACGACCTCCCGCCCAACTGCCAACCCGGCGACTGGAAGCACGTCTCGGCAATCAAGGAGAAGGAGGAAGCCGAGAGGGAACGGGCCAGTGCCAGTCACGGCAGGAGGCTGCATGGTCTGGGGTTCGAGAGGGAGCACTCGGGAGACCAGCTCTTCTGAGGGGTGAGGCGAGCTCGAAGGCGACTTGACTCGCGGGGCAGCATGGCATAGCATGGCGCAGCGCAGCGCAGCATGGCACGGCACGGCACGGCACGGCACGGCACGGCACGGCACGGCACGGCAGTGCCCATGTGCAGAGCCGCGCGCGCCGGTCGCAGCAGGAGAGCTGCACTGCACGGTGTCTGACGACGGTCTGCGCGGGCACAATCTAGTGCTCCGCGCGCTCGCCTAGCGCGCCTCGTGCCACTCTATCGCGCCACGCCACTTGCGCTCGGACAGATTACTTGCAGAGCAGCTGCCGTAGGTGCATCAGTCTGAGGGTCGCTCAACCCCGCTGCTACCCTGCCTCAGACCAGCATGCGACGTCCTCCTGATTCAATGTCACGAGCAGCATGACTGCGACAGAGACAGCGACGGCGCCGACGGCCCGGTCAGCTTGGGCATGTACATCAAAGGTCGTCGCATTGCCATTCTAAACGCTCTAGATATCATACAATCTGCGACCTGGGGATGGTACTGATCCGCTGCTGAGTCGAGGCACTGCAGCGCGCAACACTCCGTGACCTCCCTCGCAGCCGCTTCCACCATCGCTCGCTGCAGATAGCAGCTGCTGGTCTGATCGCTGGACGAGCAGGCAGGACCATGCCTGCTAACAAAGCAGCTAGCCCGCTGCGCTGAGATTCAGCAAACCCGGTCGGAGTGGTCCTGTCATCGGCACATCAAGTCATTGCTGGTTCGTAGTCGTCGCCTCACTGGCGGTCGCCGCTGGCAGTGCATCTGCCTCTCCATCCGCACTCGTGGTCAGAGCTGGACTCTGGCCGGCCTCCTGCTGCTCAATCGAGGGCCCAGGCCCCGGCACCTGCACCTGCATCTGGCTCTGTTGCTCCTCCTCGTCCCGTTCCTGCTTCTGCTGTTGATCCTCTTCCTTGGCTGGAGAGGGCGGAAGCTGGGCGGCTGGGAAATCCGCGACAGAGTCATCAAGAACCCCATGCTGGCCCAAGTATACGATCGCTTCCATGATACGCGTGTCGGCGTTCTCCTTCTCCTTGTCGACGAGCTGCATAGCGTTCAGGGCATGTCAGTAATCTGCCAAGCTTGTGAAGGCACAGGGGCCAAGAGGAGTATCAGGGGCCACCAAATCATACCATCTGGTAGAGCGACTTGCGGCCAGCGGGACCAGCAAGCTTGGCTTGCCTGTCCTGCTTGGCACGCTGCTGCTTGCGATCCCCGCGCTGAGCGCCGCCCGACTGCCGCAACTGGTCAGGTGTGGCGCGAGGCGGCGGAAGCACGCGCTCCGGGCCAGTGCGCCTGGTCGTCGACTCCTCCGGAGCGGCATCGGGATCGGCATCGGGATCGCCATCGTCCTTGATGTCGCCGACAAGCTCGGCATCTTCAAGAAGGTCCGCTGCGGCGGCAGCGAGGTCTGGCGTCTCTCCATTGTCGTTGACAGATGCAAGGTCGATGCTTGGATCGTCGTCGTCGCTGTCGCTAGCGGAGGAGGCTGCTTCCGAGTCGGAACCACTGGAGGAGGTCCAGTCCTCGTCTGCTTCTACGCCACTGGGAGTCGTCGTTGCCGGCGGTGCGCTGGCGTGCGCGCCTGATGCTGGTGGAGTAGTACTCGGCCCGCCCTCTGTTGTCGAAGATGCATCTGCGACTGTGGGCGTGCTTATTGGCTCGGTGGCAAGTGGTGTGTGGCCCTCCCTGACAGCTGGTTTGCGCAGAGCAGCCGCCCGAGCCGCGGCCTTGGTAGCCCCGTCTGCGGGCCGGCGATCCTGAGGTCTCGGCCTGTCCTTCCCCCTCCTCTGCCTGGACTCCTCGATCCGCTTGCGCCGTTCCTCTTGTTTGGCTTGCTGTATCTCCTTGATCCGAGCCCTCTTCTCCTCTTCTTCCTTCTTGCGCTGCTCCCTCCTCGCTTGCGTGGGGTACCGCTGCCTCCGCTCCTCGATCCATGCTTTGATATCCTCTGCACTCTGCAAAGTGGACGTCTTACCACGGTAGGTGAACTGCAATGGGGCAGCGATCGCCATCTTCTTCGTGAGCTGGACCTCCTCGTCAACGGCAGCCTCCTCGTCCTCGTCATTCTCACTCTCAGAGAGGGCCTCGCTATCGTGCGACTTGGGCGTGAGACCCAGCACGTTGTGCCTGCGCTTCCGCTTCTTCGGCTTGCGCGCCATGTCGGCAGGCGCAGGCGGCCTGGACGGCAACGGGACGCCGAACCCGGGCACAGGGAGGGGTGCTGGCGTGGACTCAGCCGCTGCTGTCCCTGACGCTGTGGCTGCTGTCACTGGGAAGGCCGCGCCGTGAGCACGCTTGCCGGCCCCGGCCCCGGCCCCCGGCTGCTGCCGTTGCGGTCCTTGCGAGCCATGGTGTGCGTTATGGCCTCCTCGTCCACCTCTCCCACCGCGACTGTGCGGCCTGCCCCGACCCCTGCCTTCCCGCGCGTGCGCATCACGGCCAAGCGTCTGATGTTGGTGGTGGGGGTGGTGGAAGCTAGCATCGGACGGCGCAGCTGCGTAGGGCGAGACGGCGTGGGTTCCCAGCGACGGTACTGACCCTGATAGTGCCGATGCCATACTCGGCGGGAGCATGCCGGGGTTTGGTCCCCAGTGTATGGCAGCGCTGAGCGGTTGAGCCTGCAAGTGGCTCTGGTGCGACTGCTGTTGTTGTTGTTGTTGCTGCTGCTGTTGTTGTTGCTGCTGTTGCTGGTGAACATGTATGTACTGATTCGCAAGGAGGGGCGGTTGCATGAAGGCTGGCGTGGCCATCGACTGCTGTGACGATGACGTAGGGTTGTGGTACTGTGGTAATGGTGGCGGTGGCTGCGGCAATGAATGCGGCGGGCCTGGCGGATGGTTGTACGCAGACGCCATCATGCTGGCACTGCCATTGGCGAACGTCGGTGCAGCGAGCTGCATTGCGGCCGGCATTTGCTGCTGAGGTTGGAGGTACGCGACAGGCGCCGTCGCCGTCGCCGTCGCCGTTGGCTGCAGGACCTGCATGAGCCCCTGCTGGCCGATATAGCCGCCGTAGGCAGGCGTGATTGGCGCCTGAGACGCAGCGACGGGGGTCCCATGGGTTGTATCGGTATACGCCTGATGACGCCTGTCGCCGCCACGGAACTCAGCACTGCCGCTGCCGCTGCCGCTGCCGCTGCCGTTGTTGTAGCCATTGCGCCGCTGCTGGTGAGACCCACGACCACCACGCTGCATTCCACCGCGCTGGCGCCTCATGCCACCGCCCCCCGCATGGTGGTGTGCGCCGCCATGGCCGGCACCAGCGTGGTAAGCCTGGCCATTAGTCGCCGAGTGCTGCTGTTGCTGTTGCTGTTGCGGCGGCGGCGGCGGCGGCGGCGGCGGGGGAGGGAAGATAAATCCGCCAGGTGCAGGGCCCATGATTTGGGTGTCGGCTGTAAGCGCGAATAATTGCGTGAAATTCGTAGTATGCGGGACCGGTGACGTCACTCTCCCCGCGGCCTGTTTTCGCGTGCTGAAGCAGCGGCAGCGACGACGACGACGACAACCGCCGGGGAAGGACAGGACATTGACATTGACAGGGGGCAGTTGGACCGGCACACCTCTACGGGGAGCTGAAGCAAGGCGGAACCTGGCACCATCATTTGATACAGTACCCGACACCACCGTGCTGCGACTCATCGATTGACCCGATCCCGTCGCGTCCGACTCAGACCCAGCTACTGAAGCCACCGCAGACACCCACCCCCTCTACATCCCCTCCACATCCACCCCGGCCGACGCCCGGTCGACACACGGCGGCAATGGACAGGCTTTCGCGTCTGATGCAGGCGGGCGCAGCCCAAGGCCTGGGTGGCATTCCCACCGTGAACGTACGCACGACGCCACAGTCCCATCACCCATCTCCCTCTGCGCTCCCACGCTCCTGCGCTCCTGCGCTCCTGCGCTCCTGCGGCTGCCTGCTGACTGACCGACGCCACCCGCCCGCCTACGCGTACGCGTGACAACAGGAGAACGACATCATCGACAACTCCGAGACAGTGCACATATCGTCGCTGGCGCTGCTGAAGATGCTACGGCACGGCCGCGCCGGCGTGCCGATGGAGGTCATGGGCCTGATGCTGGGCGACTTTGTCGACGACTACACTGTGCGCGTCGTGGACGTGTTCGCCATGCCGCAGAGCGGCACGGGCGTCAGCGTCGAGGCGGTGGACGATGTCTTCCAGACGAAGATGATGGACATGCTGAAGCAGACGGGCAGGTGAGACGCGCTTGTGACCGACGCGACGGGCGGTGAGTGAGACTGCAGCCGCTGCTGACGCCGAGCCGCATATACAGGCCAGAGCAGGTCGTCGGGTGGTACCACTCGCACCCCGGGTTCGGGTGCTGGCTATCGTCCGTCGACATCCAGACGCAGCAGTCGTTCGAGCAGCTGACGCCGCGCGCGGTCGCGGTGGTGGTCGACCCGATCCAGTCCGTCAAGGGCAAGGTGGTCATCGACGCCTTCCGGCTGATCAACACCAGCGCGCTGATGCTGGGCATGGAGCCGCGCCAGACGACCTCCAACATCGGCCACCTCAACAAGCCGAACCTCACCGCCCTCATCCACGGGCTCAACCGCCACTACTACAGCATGAACATCAACTACCGCAAGACCGCCCTCGAGGAGAACATGCTCATGAACCTGCACAAGAACGTCTGGACCGAGGCGCTGAACATGCACGACTTCCAGACCGAGAAGCAGCGCAACGTTGAGCGGTTGCAGCAGCTCGTCCAGCTGGCCGACGGGTACGGCAAGAGGGTGAAGGAGGAGACGGAGCTGACGAGGGATCAGATCAAGACGAGGTACATCGGCAAGATCGATCCGAAGAAGCGTGAGTCACTCATTCCTCGCCCACAGATCTTCGCCACTCCACCGCTAACTGTGCTGCAGACATCTCGGACGTTGGCGAGCAGATCATCGAAGACAACATCGTCTCCGTGTCGCGGCAGATGATAAACAAGGAGGCGTCACACGCGCGAGAGCCCTCGCGATGTCAGCAGGAGGCCCGGGAGGCAGAAGCGGCCGCGCAGTCGGGGCAGCTGGGGCAGGCGGGGCAGGCGGGGCAGTCGGAGCAGTCGGAGCAGTCGGAGCAGTCCTCGCAACGAGGTGCCGCCCAGGGAGCGGGAGACGCCATGCAGACGGACGAGGAGTTGTAGGCGCCAGTGCCAGTCCGCTTCGCATACTCCGTTCACAAGCCGTCCTCACCAACTCTCTTCCCTCTATACCAGCTACCACCTGCCTCTCGCGCGTCAATGCCTACACGTCACTGAACCATTGACCACACTGCTCAAGCCCGATCGCAAGGCCAGCCGGCCATTGACCCCGTATTCTGAAACCCATCGTAGCCTCACCTGTCTGCCTTCAATACCTGGACCTGCTTCTCACCGGCTTCCACGCCGTCGGCTCACCTGCCACCAGCTGCCTGCTTACCAAGACTGCCGGCGCGTGCTGCGCGTGCTTAGAAACACGCTCGCCAGAATGTCGCGATAGCCGCAGCCCACCGCCGGCAATGCAGCGAGACGACGGGTCGATAAGACGAGCGAGAGCGCCGTTGGCAAGATACGCTGTCGCTGCTCACGGCGCCCGCAACGGGAGAGCCACGCCCAGCACGCTGCATCGGACACATTACACTGCACCAGCATGGACGCAGGGACATACGGCGTCTTCCCGCCACGGCTCTCGCCCGAGCACACCGCGCACCTCACCGCCAGCGTCAAGTCATGGGCCGTGCAGCACGGCCTGGTGGTGAAGCCGCCGCCGAGCTTCGTCTCCCGCGGGGACGCCGTTGACCCGCACGGCTGCCTCGCGACCAATGCGCCGGTCACGCTGTTCCCCAGCCTGTTCCCGCAGTCGTGCTACGAGACCGCGCAGGCGGTGCAGACGGCGTACAACGAGCTGTACGCCGCCATCACGAACGACGAGGAGTGGCTGCGCGGTGTCATCGAGGAGTGAGTCGCCTCTGCCTGCTACGTGCTTGTCAGGGCCAGGAACAGGGGCGCGGCTGACTGGTCTCAATGGCGCGTGGTGCGAATGCAGGGTCGCGCAGGTCGACGACTTCGTCGCGAAGCTATGGGGCGTCCACACCGCCGTGAAGGAGGAGGCGGGCGGCTACGCGCAGGACCTGTCGGTCGGGCTCTTCCGCTCCGACTACATTGCGCACCGGCCGCGGAGCGAGGAGAAGGCGGCGCTGAAGCAGGTCGAGTTCAACACGATCGCGGCGTCGTTCGCGGGGCTGTCCGCCAAGGTCGCGGCGCTGCACACCGCGCTCATCACCGACCCGGGCAGCCCGTACCCGGAGCGCGACATGTTCCTGCGCAACGTCCACGGCGTGCGCCCGCCTGAGAACCGCGCGGTTCAGACGCTGGCGGCCGGGCTGGCGGCCGCGCACGCCGCGTACGGGCCCAACAAGGCGGCCCTGGTCGACGGGTCGGGGGCGGGGGCCGGTGGCTCCGCGGCCCCCCCGCCCCCCCCCCCCCCCCCCCC
>JAGYHY010000364.1:0-10210 GCA_024244165.1 Ascosphaera acerosa | reverse complement strand
CACCGCCTCCACGCGGATGAGCCGGTACAGCGCGTCGACGTGCGGGGCGAGGTGCAGATCCAGCAAGTAGTCCACCCCTCCGATCGCAAGCAGCCGTTGCGCCCCTGGGCTGGACTATCACTTGCCAATCACCGCGAATGGTAGGCGCATGGCTCTCGTAGCTGTCAGACGTATGTATTCATGCGCGTACTCCGAGCTGCTGACGATACCGGCTATATCGTAGCTATACTGCTGATCGATGTCAGTAGGACGGTACAAGCTGCGAGGACTCCGAACGCACGTTTCGGGAGACAAGCTGACCTTGCATTGACCGCGGCCTCGGTGGTTTTAAAGTTCAGGAGACCGTCTCGAGCGAAGCACTGCCACTGACCTCGTCGTGGCTCCTATGCCTGCTGCATCCGCATCTGTCTTGTCGTCCACCTGCAACCAGTCCGTGGTCGTCGTCGTCGTCGTCGTCGTCCGCAGCCAATTCAATGCCAAGACATTACCAAGACGTAGGGATGCGACCGCGCCGGATGAACATTGCTCCGACTCCGCGAATGCTGCCGTATACCGGGGTATGAGCGGCGGTCGTGCTATGCCGACATACGACGCAGGATGCGCCGCTACATTGCACTGAGTCCGACGTCGCGGATGCTACTGTACTTCTTGCAGTGGTGTGGAGGTGGCCTCAGATGCGGTATAGTGGGAGATGCTATGTGAGGCTCCAACAAGAGGGCACCGGTGGAGGCAGGCCGATGTCCACATCGGGTCGCCATCAGAGAGAGGGCGAGAACCGTTCGATGTCCAATAATGCAGCCTCGCCGGCGTGTCAGGTGCCCCTGAGGACATGCGTTGCTGGCTGCCTCCGGATCGAGGACTTTATCGAACAATAAGGGGGTGTCACCTCGAGCGCGGCCAATAGTAGCCACGGGGTATCTCGTGCTATGATTCAAGCACCACCTGTACCTGCTGCCGAGGTGATCATCCCGTTGCGGCAACTCGTGCTTTAGTCAGTTCCATAATGCCGGACTTGCGGCGGTCGCCATTGAGCCGTCCCAGTGGAGCGAGGCGGCTGGCTATCGCGCAACAGGCGATCTTCAGGCTACCAGGCCATGGCTGGCCTAGCCGCATGCGATGAGTTTTCACGACCTGCCTCTGGTGGGAGCCTCGCTTGTCCGCAGCGTCCTCACACCAGAGCAATCAGGTTCCTCTCAATCGCTGTCGTCATCGCTGCCGTAACCAACTAATGGACCTCCCGTGCCTGCCTTGATTGCTGTCTGCAATCGCGGCCCAGCAGCCGCATGACTGCTGAGCGCTGCCAATGTCGAGGACGATAGAATTCCCGCAGTGGCAGCTGGCTGGGTGGAAGTAGTTTCAGGCAGTGACGGCAGTGGCGCGGTCAGCAGGCCCTGCTGCTGCGGGGCATCCAGTTGCTTCCTCTGCTGCTCTCCCTGCTCGATCTCCCGTGTGCGGGCATACCACACCTCATCCGGTGGCTCGTAGCCAGGCAAGCCGAATGTGCCCTCGATCTTCTTCCGCTTAGCCGCCTCCGTGCTCCTCCCCTCCAGCTCCGCGACAAACTCAGCCGG
The DNA here is from genome assembly GCA_024244165.1 of Ascosphaera acerosa. Lineage (NCBI taxonomy): Eukaryota > Fungi > Ascomycota > Eurotiomycetes > Onygenales > Ascosphaeraceae > Ascosphaera > Ascosphaera acerosa. Next base: position 8,639 of record JAGYHY010000364.1, on the reverse strand, counting down.
CAGCGTCCGCCGCACCGCCTCGGCGGCCTGCTCCTCAATCCGCCTCGCCTCGCGCTTCTTGGCCACGGGATTCGGATCGACGGTCGCCCACCTGACATTCAGGATCTCGTTATGGTCCAGGCTCTGGCACGACATGGCCTCCTTTGCGAACTGCGCGTTCGCCTCATTCGTGTACGTCACGAACGCGACGCCGCGCTGCGTCAGCACACGGATGCGCTCGATCTGGCCCCATTCCTGGAAGTGGCGCGCGACGACCTCCTCTATGTCGTCGGTCACGTGGATGCGACCGACATACAGCGTCCTGTTTTGCCGCATGAAGCTGCCCACGCCGCTCATGTCGTCCTTGTAGTCGCTGTGCTTGTCGCGGCCGAAGCAATCGATGTTCGGATTGAACAAGTCGTGGATCGTCGGTATGCGGTGTAAGAATTCGCACTCCGGGCCTCGGTGGCACGTCCCCCGCGCGAAGAACAAGCAGAAGTACGATCCCGCCACCCGGTCCGCGCGCGTGTACCCGCTGTCCCGCGCGACGATGCAGCGCGACGGCGCAGGCGTCTGCGATAGGTACTGATCCTCGCGGTCGCCGCCAGCCCATTTGTTGTACCAGATGTTGTATATCGTGCCGGTCTGCGGCGGGGGCTCGGACTTGACCGTCGACGGATCGACTTGCACGCGTGCTGGCCGCCGCTTGCGACGGATGATCTTGGTCTTTTTCGTGGGGGCTGTCAGGGCCTGCTCGCCAGGAGCGCATTCTGCTGTCGTCGCGGTTGTCACCAGCTCTCGACTGGGGAGGCCCTGTGGCGATTGCGGTGCTGACGCCGCCGAGGACGTGCTAGTCGTCGCCTCCGTGGCCAAATCGGCCTCTGCCCTCGGACTCTCGACGTCGGTCATGTTGTGATGGTGGCGGTGTGGTGGTGTGAGCTGGGCGTGCTGGTAGCCACCTGTACGGCCACTGTGAACCCCTCTTTCCCTTGACTGCAAGACGTACACCGCATGGTGCAGCTGCAGCTCTGCCGGCGTTGGCAGCCATCAAAGTAGTCCGGCGACCTCAGAACTCATTGCGACTCGCGATGCGCTGCGACGCGATGACGAGTTATGCAGACATCGCGTACGTAAGCCATAGATACCGACACTACTATGCAATCATGCCTGCAGCCGCTGACTCAGCTGATGAATAAGCGCTGTCAACAGCACCAGACGCCGGCTGGCAGCAGCGACGTCGGCCTGAACTTCACCATTGGGGATGGGCATGGCGAGTGCCATGTACGACTGCTGCAAGCGATGAGGCGCAGGCCGACAGGAGAATGCACACGGCTAGAACGGCTTCACTATGCTAGGCTATGCTAGGCTATGCTAGGCTAGGCTGGCGGGCTGCTGAGCCGGCTACTGCAGCTCGGCATCGACGACAACCGGCCTGTGGTCCGACAGATACACCCCGTTGTCGAACTTGCAGGGCAGGCAGGCATAGTCGAGGATCTTCCACGGCAGCCCCGCCTTCGGACCCAAGAAGGCGAAGTCGATGCGCTTGGAGTCCTCATTCTCGTGCCCGAAGCCCGTCCAGGTGATTTCGTCGCCGTGCCTGCGCTGCGCCGGCAGCAGGTTGTGCGCGTCCACCAGCGACGAGTCGTCGGACGAAAACACCTGGTACGCCTCCTGGTCGTCGCGTGAGTTGAAGTCGCCCGCCAGGAAGAAGGCTGCGATCTCGCTGCCGTACTTGCCGGAAGCGCGGTAGTCCGCGATCGTCTTGAGGATGAGTTTCGCGCCCTCGCGCCGCGCCGTGCTGCCCTGGTCGTCGAGATGCGTGGTCATTGCCAGCACGACCTTGCCCGGGGTGACGTCCGGGTTGCTCTTGCGCGACCTGAACAGGCCGAACGTGAGGATGCGCGTCGACGCCCCGTCCCAGCCGCGCGACGGCTTATCCGGCGTCTCGCTCAGCCAGACCGTCTTCCACTCCAGCAGCTCCCACGAGGCCGGCCGGTAGAAGATGGGCGCGTACTCGCCCGCCTGCTTGCCATCGTCGCGGCCCACGCCGATGTAGGCCCACTCGTCGTCGGATTGCGCGCTCGCGGTCGCGGTCGCGGTGGCGCTTGTGCTTGTGTCCGCCTCGCTGGCCTCGTTGAGGCCGGCCATGATGTCCGTCAGCTGGTTGTGCAGCACCTCCTGCGCTACAAGGAAGGTGTCGGCGGGGTAGCGTGTCAGGAAGCGTGCCTGCGCGAGCAGCCCCGCTGAGCGCTCGGACCACGGGACCTCGCCCTGGAAGGGCGACGTCGTCGCGTAGCGGATGTTCCAGGTGACGATGCGCATCTTCAGGAGGTGTGGGGGGACCTCGTCAGTAGCCGATGTCAAGAAAGGGTATGGGCTCTGGAGACTGCGATTCGACTTGGTATGATGCTGCAGGTATCATCCGCCTGTCGTGTGTTACTTGCGCATCCTTATAAGCCATGCTCTGGCAGCTCTCCTGGGCGTCTTGCCTGTCATCCCTGTCATCTTACCCCTTGCTGCAAGCTCCTCCCCCACCCCGCGCGGCCTTTACCAGTCCCGATCGCCATAGCCGTGCGACTACACGCGATGCAGGGGCAGCAGTCCGATCTGCAGCTGACGGATTGGCGTGCACAGCCAATCATCGTGGCGTCTGGTGACACGGATGAGGAGGGCGACGGTATGTGCCCAGCCGGGCTAGCCAACAGCCGTCATTAGTCTGGTGGCCAACGAGGGATGCTATACAACACGGTGTACGCCACTGTCACACGAGGAGAACGAGTTGAGAGATGTAGCGTACACGCTGTGTGGAGGTTTGAATGTAGCATTACGCAGAAGTATGGCCACAGATGCGTGTAGGCGCCAATCAGATGGATATCATGCAGGTTGAGACGTTGACCGCAGTCAGACTCGCAATGGCATAGTTGTCTGGGTCGGACTCGAAGTGGCACCGCCGCGACACAGTATGCGGCCGATCGCCATCCCTTGCTGCTGGATTGGGGCCGCAGTCTCACCGACAATCGCAGGTGAGTGTGGCCGCCGACTTCCGACGGACAGGAGGATCAAGCAGATCTGAGGCGATCCGCAACGTGCATCCGCGGGTGGATCAGCGTTGCGGCAGCGCTATCGAGGACGACCATCACTGCCGCGCAGATCGCGTGGGTCCGCGCCGGTCTCCGGAATGGATGAGAGGTAAGCCAATCCGAGGGCCTCCTCAAGCATCCAGCACGGGCCCGCCCAGCTTGGTGATGCGCTCCTCCTCCGCCTTCGCCTTGGCATCCTCAGTCTCCTTGCGCAGCTTGGACAGATCCCAGGCGTCGCCCTGGCCGTCGTCGTCCTCCTCGTCGCTCTCCTCGTCGTCAGACGTCTTCCACTTGCCGCTCTCGAACATGGCGCGTCCCGTGGCGTCCTTGAGCTTCCTGGCCTCCGCCTCCGCGGCCTTCTTGTCGAGCCGCTCGCGCTTCCACTTGGCGAACGTCTCTGGTGTGACGGGCGTGAGCTTGCCGGTGAGCTTGTGCCGCTCGGAGTCAAGGAACTCTTCCAGGGTGAGTGTCTTGAGAGGCGACTTGTCCATCAGGGCCTTCTCAGCAGCGCGCTGCTCCTTGGTTTTCAGCACGAAGCTACAAGTCGATCGGTCAGTAGGGGGACGGCCCATGCACGGCATAGCACGTAGACGAGGTGTGCTCACCCTGGTGGCAGGCTGTGCTTGTACTTGCACTGGTCACCGCCGTTCGGGCAGATCCAGAACCAGCCGTACTTCTGGTTCTCGACCGCCTCGATGAAGTACTTGCAGACCTTGTCGGTGGTGGTGCGGGGGTTGCCGTGCTTGCTGAGGACGACGCTGCGCAGCTTCTCCTCGTCCCAGCTCTCCATGGTGTCGTCCTTCTTGTCGGCGTCGCGCGAGTCGGAGTAGAGGTCCTTCTTCTCCGCCTTGCGCTCGACGGCCGGGTCGTGGCTGAACTTGCACCGCTTGCCCTTCTCGCAGTTGCCCTTCTTGAAGAAGACGCACAGCACGGTCTTGGGGTCGACGCCGAACGGCACCTTCTGCGTCTGCACGGGCTTGAACAGCTCGGCGGCCTCCTTGCGCGCCAGCTCGGCAGCAGCCTTCTCCTTCTCGCGCTGCAGCCGCATCGCCTCCTTGCGCTTCTCGTCCATGCCCTTGTTGTGCTTCGCCTGCGCCTCCAGCTGCGCGATCTGCTTCTTCGCCTTGGCGCCCTTCTGGTTCTTCATGCCGAACGTCTTGTCGGCCACCGACGCCTGCTTCTTCTTCGCCTCATTCTGCTGCTTCTTGGGCGGCATCTTGACGGTGGTGCCGAGAGCGGTGGTTCCGATGTATGTAGAAGTCGGTAGCAAGCTGCAATGAGAGTGGTGGTGAGGCAGCGAACGAAGCAACGACAGCCCAACTAAGGGGTCGTGCGCTAGTCAGACTGGTCGTCGGATAGATGCCGTGATGGAGCTGGGCAAGCTACGAGCAACCTGCCCTGCCGCGCTGCCTTCATGGATCACTCCAACCACACCGGTGCCATCCTCCCTCCCGAGACTCGGCGGTGAAAGTCCGCGGGAGAAGCAAAAGCGCGAAAAAGTGGCGCGTGCTTCCTCTGACGTCACCGATGTGGCGCAGGCGTGGCGCAGGCGTGGCGTTCCGGCTCTCGAAAAAGTGTCGCGACGCATCGAGGGCGGAGGGCGGGGGAGGGCCGGAAGTCATGAGTGGTGCTCGGGAGTATGTGTCATAGTAGGCATCGTTGCCCGGCAGGGTCGCGGCGGTGACACGTCTTCCGCGACATTCAGCATGGGCTGATGGGCCCGCGTCTGTCAGTCAATGGACCTCCTTCCGCGTCTCGCGCCGCTACTGCCTCGCGCGCCGCGTCTTCGAGCCGTCGCATCATCACCAGCGTGGGCGTTGGCATGGCTGCTATCGTGCCGGGCTGGTGGCCGGGCGCCCGGGCATGCCACGGGGGCGCTGCCATGCAGAGCCGCCTCGTCGGCGTCGTCGAGCCGGTGGCGCGCACGGCAATCGCGCGACGTCTTTACCCGTGAGGCTGCTGTGCGGCGGCTGAAGAGTCGCGCGGCGTTCAAGCTGATACAGGTGTGCACTGCTCGGCGGATCAGTGGTGCGGGGGGGAGGATGCCTCGCAGCTGACATGCATCGCGCAGATCAACGACCGGCACCGCATCTTCAAGCCCGGCCAGAGCGTCGTCGACCTCGGATTCGCGCCGGGCTCGTGGTCACAGGTATGGCCTGCCTGCATGAGAGGGCGGAGACCAGAAGCTGACATGCGCAGGTGGCGGCAGAGATGACCAAGCCCAACGGCCGCGTGATCGGCGTCGACATCATCCCCGCGCAGCCCCCCGCCGGCGTCTCGACCATCCAGGGCAACTTCCTCCTGCCTCAGATCCAGGCCTACGTCCGCGAGTACCTGCGCAATCCGGACCGGGGGCGCTACCGGCCGCGTGACGCGCTTGCGGTCACCGACGAGGAAGAGGGAGAAGGATACCTGGCGCAGGAGAGGCGGCAAACGACGTTGGCCGCGGGCGGTGGCGGTGGCGGTAGCAGCGACAGCGACGGCGACGGCGACGGCGACGACGGCGGCCGCGCGCACGGGACCACCGAAGGCACCGTCGACGTCGTGCTCAGCGACATGTGGGACCCCTGGCCCTCGACCGGAAGCGTCTGGCGGAGGAGTTTTAGTGACCCGTTGAGCAGGATGATGAACACGAGCGGCAATCGGTTCAGGGATCACACGGGCAGCATGGTAAGCGAGACTGCGATGCCCCTGAAGTAGGATCCCACGTGCTGACGCCGACTGTAGGACCTCTGCCTGGCCGCACTCTCGTTCGCATACAACACCGTCAAGCCCGGCGGGCACTTTGTGTGCAAATTCTACCAGGGGAGTGAGGACAAGGATTTGGAGCGGCGGCTCAAGAGGCTGTTCGCACGAGTGCATCGTGAGAAGCCCGAGAGCTCGCGGACGGTGAGTCTCTGCTCTTATGTCGGCTTGAGCGTGAGCGCGGCCAGCGGTCCAACGATACTAACGGCAAGCCCGTCGCCAACTCGCAGGAGTCGAGAGAGTCGTTCTTCGTCGCTCTGAAGCGCAGGCCGGACGTGCCGCGATCGGAGGTGTTTCCTGAGGAGGCGCAGGCCCCGTCTGCGTAAACGACAGGGTTCTGGTGTGACAGTCGAGACGACAGTGACGAGATGAAATTACCTGCACGCAGCTGAACCTACGCCCCTGAGTGTGAACCCACGATCGTCAGGTTGATGGAGTTCTCGGCGCGAGCAGTGGTGCATGACGCCACCAGTCCGGGCTCGGCGGAGAGAGCAGGGCTCTTTGCAGTGGCTGCAGTACGCGAGGCTCTGTGCGAGTAGGGGCGGACTCCGTCACTCGCCGCGCCGATCAACGAAGGGATTAGGGTAACAGAGGTGAAATCTGCCGTTGTCGAACTGACCCTCAATACCTCCCCACGTCAGAGAACCAGGTACACCCCTGACACTTCTGCGAACGCCTTGACTCGGCAGTCACTACCGTGATGCGCGACGTCTGTACCACGATCCCGTAATGATCGCGCTAGCTAGAGTACATATCCTATCCGCCCTTCCTCGCCGCATGCTACGACCTCTCGATCATGTGCTCCCGCGCCGGCCCCGTGCCGATCCACCTGACGGGCACGCCGGTCTGCTTCTCGATGTACTGGACGTACTTCTGCGCGTTGGGCGGCAGCTGGTCCCAGGCGGTGGCGCCCATGGTGCTCTCCTTCCAGCCCGGGAGGGTGTCGTAGACGACGTCGACGCGGGCGAGGTCGTCGGCGGAGGCGGGGACGTGGTCGAGGGTGCGGCCGTCGAGGGTGTATGCGACGCCGACCTTGATCTCGTCGAAGCCGTCGAGGATGTCGAGCTTGGTGAGGTTGAGGGCGGTGTAGTGGTTGATGGCGACGCTGAAGCGCAGCATGACCATGTCGAGCCAGCCGCAGCGGCGCTTGCGGCCGGTGGTGACGCCGACCTCGCGGCCGACGCGCTGCAGGGTGTCGCCGACGGCGTTGCGCTGCTCGGTGGGCATGGGCCCGGAGCCGACGCGCGACAGGTACGCCTTGACGACGCCGATGATGTGCCGGATGCGCAGGGGGTTGAGGTACAGCCCTTGCACGACGCCGCCGATCCCCGTCGCGCTGCTCGTCACGAACGGGTACGTCCCGTTGTCGATGTCGAGCATCAGCGCGTTGGCGGCCTCGACGAGCATGGGCTTGTCGTCCGCGGCGTGCTGCTGCATGAAGACGACCTGGTCGACGACGTGGGGGCGGTGCACAGCTTCTCGACGGAGATCAGGCCCTTGCCGACGGTCTGGCTGATGAAGCGCTTGGGGTTGCGGATGCGTCGGAGCAGGGCGCGGTACTTGAGTGCTTCGGCGAGCGTGCATGCGCCGGGGACTACATGATGAGCGCGGGTCAATAGTGCTGGTGCGCGGCGGTATGTACAGGAGGAGAGGAGGAGGAGAGGCAACGTACTGTCCTCCAGCTGGTCGTCGGAGATCTGCTGGTGCATCTCCCAGTAGAGGGAGCCGACGGACGACATGTCGGACTCGGAGTCGCTGCCCAGGCCATCGTCGTCCTCGCCGCGAGCCACGCGAGGGGGAATGTCCTCTCGATCGACGGCGAGGTTCAGGAGCGTCTGCCCCCTTCCGGTCATCGCAAGCACACTGCCGCCGGCGGCAGGCTTCTCCCGCTCCCGCTGACCACTCGCGCCGTCACCTTCGCCCACACCCTCACCCTCACCCTCACCCTCACCCTCACCCTCCTCCTCACTGTCGAAGCCGACGCCGATGCTGAGCTCCGAGTCGCTCGAAATACCCGGGTCGCTCGGCAGACTCGTCCTGGCGATGTCGTCTGGCGAGGATGATCTGCGGCTGTAGACGGCGGCTGTGGACGCTGCCGCAGTGGCGGTTGCTGCAGATGGAGTTGACTCGGTCGCCAAGCGCGCCGGTCGCGCCGGTCGCGCCGGTCGCGCCGGGCTGGGGGCTTGACTCGGCATGCCGCAGACGCAGATCTGGCAGGCTCCTGATGGTACGCTGACGATGCCGGCAGAGCAATGCGCAGCTGCAGCAGTACACCTTGATGGTGGAAGCGCACAAGCTGCCTCTCTCGCGTCGTATCTCTTTGCCTCGATAATGTCCTTGTCCGCCCGCCTCGTCGTGTTGTGTCCTGGTCGGTATTTATGTGGACTTGCACGTGTCTTCCCGCGCTGGGCGCTGTTTGCTCGCCCAGGCTTTCGCGATCCGGTTTGCTTGCTGCAAAGAGGAGCGATCGCAAGCAGCAACCTGCAGATGCAGATGCGGATGCAGCAGTCGAGTAGCAGTAGTTGTGGATGAGCAGTGGACGAGAACGGGGGGTGGGCGATGCGCGCAGGCTGAAGATGTGCAGCAGCAGCTGTGAGCGCACGCGCAGGCGTAGAAGGCGACGTCGCAGTGATCGCGACGGTGTGACGTTGAGGCCCGAGCGAGAAGTCAAAGCCGGCGGTGCACGTGTCAAGCGGGAGAAGTACAGAGTGCAGAAAGAGTATTGTATGTATGTACATGCTGTAGATGCATGCAGTAGATGGGCGTAGCAGCCTGTGATGCTGCGCAGCTGCTTGCCGAAAGCCGTCGCTCAGCGGGCGCACAGTCCCGGAGCGA
>JAGYHY010000363.1:0-10214 GCA_024244165.1 Ascosphaera acerosa | reverse complement strand
ATCTGATGCCGTCATCGCCCAGGCGCGTCGATCACCCGACTCGTAGGCAGTCAGCGGCCCCCCGCCGGCGGCGCCTCAACCTGCAAGATCACATACTCGGCAGTCAGCTCGACGTTGTCGGCCTGCGCGAGGCGGCACTCGAAGTTCTCGAACCCGCGCCGGTTGAGCACGAAGACGGTGTAGCGCGCCTCGCCCAGCGGGCCGGGCTGCAGCTCGCACACGAACAGCGTGCCCTCGACGCCGGACTTCTCCCACGCCGCGCTCGCCGTGTCGAAGTTGTAGATCACCGCGTAGGGCGCGAGGGACATGATCCGCCGCACCGCCCCGTTGTAGCGCCGCACGACCTTCAGGTTGAGGTCTTCGTTCGTGCGGTGCGGGTCGGCTGCGCTGCCGTCCTGCGGCGTGCTGGCGCTGGCCGGCTGCGCTGGCGCAGCTGGGGCTGGGGCTGTTCCACCCATGACGCTCCCCGAGTCGCTCTGGCAGGCCTCAAGCTGTGCTCGACAAGGTGCGGTCGATGGTGATGGTTGTGGTGATGGTGTTGGCGTTGGCGTTGCTGGGGCACGTGGAAGGCGTCAACGCATAGCTTGAAGCGTGAAGGCGACTCGTCGTCGTAACGAATGCTATAGCAACACAGTCGACATGGCGACGCTGTCAATGCCCTCTCCTCCTGCTTGCCAGGCCGCTCTGATCACGGTGACTGCTGTGATGCTGCAGATGCGCCCGCTGTGCCGGCTGCAGATCGTCACCCACAGGTCTGGCCGAGCCACGTTACGCCGCGCCGGGTCAGGGCGTGCCAAGCACAACGTCGTCATCGCCGCCGCGTCGACCAACGTCGCTCACATGCTGTCGCTGCTGCTATAGTGCAATGGAGGGCAGCTCGACTCGTCCCGCCACGCAAAGCAGCGTGCTATCAGACTAACCAGCACTCATACGCAACTCTTCTGCTCACTCCCACGCCCGTCAGCCAGCGCAACACCCACAATGGCCGAGCTCTCGTTCTGCAAGGCGTTCCTCAGCGCCCTCGAGCAACGGCCGGTCAAGCTGCCGGCCGACCACCACTTCGATCCGTTCGAGTTTGAGGTCAAGGCGCCGGTAAGTCGGCATCAAGGACCCTGGAAACAGCTTCTTATGGTGTCCATAATTGACCTTCGCACTCCCTCCTCCCCTCCTCCCACAGTACACGCTCCCCCGCCTTGACGAGCAGCGATACACGCCCCTGCCCAAGAAGCGCAAGACCGCCCCTCCGCCCGGCGCCGCCAAGTCCGTCGACATCCACCTCAGATCCGCTCGCAACCCACCACTGCACATCTCCCTCGCAAAGGTGGACATCAGCAATGTCTCCGTCGCCGACCTGAAGGGCGCGGTGGAGGCGCGCGTCGAGGGCAAGGACGGCGCGGGCGCGCGCGTGCCCCTGGACAAGATCAAGATCCTCTACAATAAGAAGCCTGCCGCGGGGAAGATGGTCACGGACGTGCTGGGTGCGGAGGGCGCTGCTGCGCTGATGAGGGACGGGGGCGTGCTGAAGTTCGGGGTTATGGTGCTTGGTGGCGCGCTCGCGCTGGACAAGCCCAGGTCGGGCGGCTCTGCGGCCGTGACGGAGGATGCAGCCGGCGCAGCGCCCGTGGTGGCTGCTGATGCAGGGGATGTGAGGCACCCGTCGTCGGAGGGGGCTGACCTAGAGACGCAGGACCGCGAGACTGAGGCGGAAGCCCCGCCAGCACCGGCTCTCGATGATGCATTCTGGGAGGACCTGAACGGCTTCTTACGGCAGAGAGTAGATGCCGCGCAGGCCGCGCGCATGGCGGAGCTGTTCAAAACGGCATGGCTAACGCAGCAATGAGCAGTTGGCGGAAAGAGTATGAGATGAATGCCACACATGATGCTATGAGCCCCGACACTTTGCCTGCCAAGATCAGCAAGGACGAACCGTATGCCACATGTAACTGTACATCTACATCCCCTCGTCCTCGCCCTCCAACAGCTTCGCATAGTCGTCGTACGAAGCGAAGGTGGGCAGATGCTTGAGCTTCCGCCGCTTCTTCCTGCCGTCCTCCGGCTTCTCCTCGGCTTGCTTCGCCAGCTGGGCAGCCATTTCCCGCTCCATCTCGGCCTCGATGTCGGACGGCAGCTCGGCGTCGCTGTCGACCAGCGCTTCGTCGTCCGAGGCGTCCAGCCCGAATGGCTGCTCGTCGTCGTCGTCGTCGTCCGGAACGCTGGCCGCGGCGGCAGCTTCGTCTGCCTGCTCCTCCTCCTCCTCGTCTGCATCTTCGCCCTCCGACCGGTCGCTCTCGTCATTGAAGATGACACCCTCGTCACCCTCGCCTTCTTCCTCCGCATCCTCCATCTCCTCGTCACTTTCCATGGCAGACTCAAGCTCGTCGAGGTCAAGGTCGTCCTCGCTGCCCTCCGCGCCCTCCAGCTCAGGCCGCGAGTCCACAAGCGCCTGCCAAATCTCCGACTCGGCATCGCTGTCGCCCGCGTCCTCGTCCGTATCCTCCCCGTCAGCGCCGGCCTTCTTGCCCTTCTTCTTCTTCTGCTCCTTCTCCTTCTGCAGCTGCTTGCGTTTCCGCTCGTCGCCCAGCCGGCTGAAGTAGTCGTGGAAGAACGCGTCCTCGGCTGCCACCTCATCGCCCTTCTTCCGCAGGAACGCCTCGCGGTTGACGGGCTCTTCGACCCGACGCGCTGCGCCAGAGACCAGCCGCTCGCCAGGTCCGGCGCCCGCGAGGGGCTGCATGATCGACGCCCCGCGCATCGGTGTCGCCTGCTTCGGATTCCGGTAGACGAAGCGGTCCAGGAAGTGTATCAGCGTGTGCAGAGACAGGTCCGCCTTGCCGGACATGGGCGTGTGCGAGTGAAGATGGTTTGCGTTGACGGCCACGGACGGGTGGTAATGGGAGAGATAGGGGATGAGTTCCCAGAGGCAACTCCTTTCGGCGTTGCTGTGCTCGGGGTCACGCTTGCGCGCGTCGTAGCGCTGCGCGTGCGAGAATGCATCATCGCTGGCGTCATTGGTAGGCACAGCGGTGGAACCCTCCTCGTCCTCCTCGGGAACATCGCGGAAAACCTCCTCGTCATCGTCCTCGTCCGCCTCCGGCTCGTCGACTAGCGACGACAGACCAGGGAATGCCTTCTCTAGCTCCCTGATCAAGAAGAAAACGCCGCAAACGAAGGACGGGTTGTGTAAGCTCAGTACCTGCACCAGCCGCTTGACGAACGCCTTGACGCGCTTGATCTTGACATCAGCCTTCAAGGACTTGAATAGGAGGTTGAGATAGAGCGACTGCTTCGAGGTGGTGACGAGGCGCGGGTCAAGCAGCGACTCGTACAGCGTGCGGTAGAAGCGGTCAGCGGCGATCTGGTGCACCGACGTCAACTGCTGGATGAGAATCAGAGCCTGGATACTGGTCGTGATGTTGGAGGAGTGCGTGATGCGGAACAGCGTGTCGATGTGCTCGGACAGCCGCGCGCTGTCTGCGTTCGCAAAGGGGTACGCGCGATTGACGCCGGTCAGGAGCCCTGCCGTCAGCTTCTCGCGCAGCTCCTCCTCCTGAGCCTGGCCCTTTGCCGCCTCTTTCTCGCGCTTGATCGCCTTCTTATTCTTTTTCTGTGGCGGCTGGCCAGCTGCAGCCTTCTTGGCGGCAGCGGCGTCCTTGCCGGGCTTCAGGATCGCGACGAACAAGCTGAAGTAGATGTCCAGCAGCTTCTCCGCGACATTTTCGTCCGCGCGACTGAGGATGGTCTGGTTGAGCGTGATGATGGCGTAGTACTTGGCATGCTGACTCTGGCCGGGTCGGAACAGGATGTCGGCCTCGATGGCCGAAATGATGGTCATCTTCATGAGTGGGTGAGCCTGCTCTAGCTGCAGCAGGAGATATGACGCGCGTGAGGCAATCTTTCTGTTCGGATCACCCAGCTTGTTCACCAGTAGTCGGAGAAGATTGGCCTCCTGTTCCGGCTTGTCCTTGAGCAGCTCGTAGACGTAGCTGACGGCGCGAGAGCGGGAGAACTCAATCTCGTCGTTGCACCAGACCTCGAGGATCTTGAGGATCTCAAAGTACTGCGTCTTGACGTAATCCTCGAACGCCCAGTACACGAGATGGGCTTTCTGCACACCGTTAGGCAGGTGCATGGCGGAGTGCCAATTCGTCTCCTCCGCGAAGGCGCTTAGGAGGGCAGGCTGGTGAGAGAACGCGCGCAGCCGGCGGTTGCTGGGGAGGATGTCTCCCTGACTGAACAGGTCCTTCAGGGACTTCAGGACGTCGACAGCCTGCGCACGGCTGCGCTTCTTGGCGAGACCAATCAGATTGTCCAGGGCCTTCTTATTATGCAAGGGCGACTCCTGGATCGCCAACGTCAGGGCGGATGTCTTATCACTCAATGTACCGGTCGTCACAATGGTGGTGTAGAACTTCGCGGTTGACGAGTCCTGCGAGGCAGCGTAAACCTCGTTCTCAGTCTCCAGTAGCGAGTTGGCGTACTCGTGCACACGGTCAATAATGAATCGTGGCACTGTCTTGGCGGATTTGGTGACGGTGATTGGCGGCAGCTCAGTGGCATGCCAGTCGGAACGGGGTTCGATTATCTGAAAGCAGAAGCAAGGAGGTTAGTTAGCGGGCTTGCCTATATAGCTGTGCGACTTAGAGCAATGGTCGTACAAACTTTGAGTTCTTCGGCTTTGATGCAACGGCCATCTTCGCGTTGGTGAGCTCCTGCATGACGACGGGCTTCGCAGGCACTTTCTGTTCGTCTCGCTGAGGCTGTGTCTGCAAAGTGGCCTCTATGGCAGCCTTCTGCTCTTGCTTCTTCTCCTTCTTGCCCTTCTTCTCCTTGGTAGTCTGCTTGCCATCTGAAGCTGACCCCGTCACGGACTCTTCCTTCGCACTCTTCGCGACACTCTGCTTGTCCGGCCTCTTCTCCGTCACCGTCGCCTTCTTTGTCGACTCGTCTTTCTGCTTCTTCGCGACAGGCAGCTTGGGGATAACATATGACGGGTCAAATCCCTTGAGCATGCCAGCAAGGTCATTGCGCAGAGACGCCTCGTCGACATCGTCGTCTGCACCTTCCACCTCAGAGTCAGAGTCAACATTGGCGATGAGGTCGTAGTCGTCCGCGCTGCCTCCGATGGCGTAGATCTCCTTCTCAAGCAGCTCATTCTTGGCAGAGTGTGCCGCAGCGGAAGCCGACGCCGGCTTCCGCTCCCCGTTGCGCTCGCGCTTATTGCTCTTCTTCTCGGTCTTGGTTATCGACTGGCTTGTGGTGACGGACGCGGGTGCAGCCGATGGCTTGTGAGATTGGCCTCCCACCGATTTCTCGTCAGCTGTGACTTTCTTTCCCTTCTCCTTCTTGACATCCTTGCCACCCTGGCCCTTGCCCTGCTTCGCCCTCGCCCCGTTCTGCAGGTCCTTCTCAATGCGTGCCGTTAAACTGGCCAACGCAGACCCCGAAATATCAGGCAGGGCCTGCGCGTCGGCAGCGCCGTCGGTGCCCTGGATGCCGGCCATGGTGCGCGCACTGTCGGTAGGTCTGAGAGCGCTATGCCAGACCAGATGCGAGGGCAAGTGATGCAATGTAATGGTGATTCTCACTCCCCCTCCTTTCAGCCTGCGTCCCCATTCTCGTCGTCGTCGTCGTCGTCGTCAAGCAATGCGAAGCTCCAAAAAATAATTTCGACTCCGATCGCGGAGACTTGTTTTTCCGAGGCCTACGAGAAGTGACGTCACTCAGCTCTGTCGCTGCTAATAATAGCAACAGCGCCGGTTCAGCTTGCTTCACGCAACTCACCACCACGACGCTCGCACGGTAGGTGAAGGACTGAGGACACGGCTTGGGTAGGATGAAATCTGCCATTGGCTCTGCAGAAGAGGGCTTGCGTGAGCTGGACCGCTGCGACGAAGCCTCCCATCGCCTGTGCATTCACCTTCCCATGCGACTCCAACCGGGCGCCCAGGCAATCCACCATGGGCGTTGTCTCGTGGCACCGCGCCAGGCCATTGGGTCGTTGAGCCGCCGGCACTTTCATGTGAGTGTGGTGCTGCTTGGCAGTCGCTGAGGATGTAGCTGACTGAATGGCCATTAGGGTGACAGCCGCCATCGACTTTCGTCATTCTGGGTGCCGACAGGGGGGTTGGCGCCGTCTACCACTGCTAAAGCAGCGACCATCTCCCGCGAAGGTTGTGCCTAGTGCCCCTGACGGCGGAGCCGCTCGCTGAGAATGCCATCACAATCCATTTACTTACCCCCTGACGACCAGATCAGACACCAATGAGCTGCTTGTGAAGGCGGGCTTTCTCAGGCAGGTGAGGTGAGAGGCGCCAGCCGACGTCCAGACGATCGAACTGCTGACCAGACGCTGGTGCTAGGCCTACTCTGGCATCTTTCACATGCTGCCGCTGGGCTTGCGGACGCAGGTTAAGCTGGAGGGACTGATCGACAAGCATATGCGGGAGCTGGGTGAGTGACGCCCTGGCGGCATGAGTGACCAGTGCAGGCTGCTGATGTCGCAATGCCACCACGTCGCACTCAGGGGCGTCAAGGGTTGAGCTGTCGAACCTGTCCTCACAATCGCTATGGGAGAGGTCGGGTCGGTATACCAAAGACTCGGAGGTAGGTCGTGTCACTTCTTCGCATGCAGCGTCGTAGCAGTGCTGATGTTGTTATTCAGCTGTTCACCCTTGCAGACCGCAGGGGCGCCAAATTCCTGCTCGCTCCAACCCACGAGGAGGAAATCACTTCACTGGTTAGCAGCACGATCCAATCGTATCGCGATCTTCCAATCCGCCTCTACCAGATTAGTGAGACAGCATTCCCCGCCTATTGTTGATTCCTGCTTCAGACCTTCGTGCTAAGTCTACCGCGACCGACAGCCCGCAAGTACCGCGACGAACCCCGCCCTCGGCAGGGCCTCCTCCGTGGACGCGAGTTCGTCATGAAAGACCTGTACACTTTCGACACGACCGTCGCAGCGGCGCGCGAGACTTATGAACTGGTGAAGGCGGCGTACGTCCGCCTGTTCAACCAGCTACGCATTCCGTACCTCGTTGCAGCTGCGGACTCGGGCAGCATCGGTGGCGAGTTCAGTCACGAATTCCATGTACCCAGCAGCAAGGGCGAGGACACGGTCGTCAGCTGCCGCAGTTGCGGGAGTACATGGAATGAGGAGCTGTCGACTGGCCAGGCGGCGGTCAGGGGTGCGAGAGCTGGTGCACATGACCATGACACCGGGCATGGCGATGGGGAGGTGTTGGCCTCGGAGGCGGCTACCACTGTCGGCGGCGTTGGGGTCCACAAAGCGGAGGCCATCTCGACGGACGTTTGGACGGGTGTCTCCAATGACGGTCGCACCCTCGTGCGCGTCTTCTATCCCAAATTCTTGATGCGCGACGAGGGCGGCGAGCCAACTCTTCGGTATGCAAACACGCACGCGATCAAAGCCATCTGCCGCTCGTTGAACATCAGCCTCGCCTCGGGTATCAAGGACGCGGGGGCGAAATGGCGTGCCACCGTCTCTGCTGCCCCGACCAAGGCGGCTGCCTCAACAAGCGGTCAGCCAGAGACTGTGCATGCCGATCGCACAGGGCAAGCGGAGGTCGTCGACATCTACGATCACAGAGTGCGACCGTATGACCGGCCGCCCATCGCCGGACTCCTGGGCTCGGACCTGTCCGACCAACCAGCAGGGAGCGTACCGCCAATCAACCACTCCCTCGTCACTGCTCACCCAGACACACGCGCGCCGCTCGATTGCATCATCGCATTGCCTGGCGACACGTGTCCCCGCTGCGGTGTAGCGGCAATTGAGACTCACACTACCATCGAGCTGGGCCATACGTTCCACCTCGGCACGCGGTACAGCAGCGTGCTCGGTGCCAGCGTGCAGCTACCCCAGGACACGTCCAGTAGCAGCCGGGCGGGTGCAGGTGGCGGCACAGCCTCGGGCGCGGCAGCAGTCCCGCTGCAGATGGGCTGCCATGGCATCGGGGTCTCGCGAATGCTCGCGGCGGTCGCGGACGCGCTCGCCGACTCACGGGGGCTCCACTGGCCGGCGGCCATCGCGCCGTTCCAAGTGCTGATCGTCGCGGACCAGGCGTTCGCGGAGCAAGCGGCGCAGCTCTACGATGCTGTCACCGCTGTCACGGGCGGCAATGCCGAGGCTGGGACCCACGTCGACGCTATCATCGACGACCGCAGCGACAAGTCCATGCCCTGGCGGCTGCGCGACGCAGACCTGGTCGGATACCCCGTGCTCCTGGTCCTTGGCAGGGCGTTCCGGCAAGAGGGCCGGGTGGAGGTGCAGTGCCGCCGACTGCAGGGGCTGCGCGAGCTGGTGGGCGTGCAGGAGGTGCCGGCATTCACGCGGTCGCTGCTGGCCAGGCTGTGAGCCGCCGCTGCGGCGCACGTGGGCTGGCGGTGTCAGGCGCCTGTCTGCCCAATGTGCCTGCGCTTCAGCCCTGTATACTAGCACATGATGTACAATCACCTCTGTACGTATGCAATGCGACTGCAATGGTTTCTTGGTCGGCGTTGCGTGGTCTCTGGTGGGTGTGGTGCCCCTGAGAACACCGTGCTGGTCGGCCACTGCCATGCCGTGCCGGCTGTCTGTGCAGCTAGTCCGGCAGTAGAGCAGCTCTAGTTCTGTCGTTGTCATGGCTCTCATCCGTGCCCGACAGGGGGTAAACGAGTCGTTGAATGGCCAGACGGATGGCAAGGCGAGACTTTCGGGATGCCATCTTGCTGGATTAGGGGTTTAAGGGTGGCTGACACGGGTAGTAACTACGGCAGAGGGAGGCTAGGCTTTGTCGACGTAGTCGCGCGCGCCGGCACTGCGCAAGCAGGAAGAGCGTGGTGTATGCGGCACCGTGCTTGTCAGCAGTCAACTCAACCCCTCGAAGCCAGCAGACCGCGCACAGGACGGTTCACCCATCCAATTCCTATCGATACACCGTCTATCGCACAAAACAAGCCCAGCGCAACGCCAGCAAACGCTCACGCCTCCCTTAGCTCCGCCATGGCAATGTACCCCTTATTTTCAATGACCCCCCTATCCTTGACGACGGCGGTGTACTTCACCGCCCACTGGGGCGCGACGTCGCCCTTGAGGCCGCCGTCGTCGGCGCGGCCGTTGTCGGCGGCGAGCAGGCCGGCGCCGCCGCTGGACGCGCGGTCGGAGAGGATCTCGCGCGTGGTGCCGCGGGGCAGGATGTCGGTGCAGTCGTTGTGGGTGAGCAGGCGGATGCCGCGCGCCTTGGCGAAGCGGATGAGCTTCTCCGGCGCGACGCAGCAGTCGCGCGTGTAGATCTGGTTGACGGCGGGCGGGACGGCGACGCGCGCGAGGAACGCCGCCAGCCGGTCCGCGTCGAACTCGGCCAGCCCCAGCTGCCGCACCGTGCCGGCCGCGACGAGCGATTCCAGCTCGCGCCACGTGCGCAGCATCGTCTCGAGGGGCTCGGCGCGCGCGGCGTCGTCGCAGCAGCCGCTAGCGCTGACACCTGTCCCCGCTGTTGCCCCCGACTGTGAGCCTGTCCGCGTCTCCAAATCTGTGTCCGCCTCGCCCTCCCCGCTCAGGCTGACGCCCGGCCACGAGACGACCAGTAGGTCGATGCACGCGACGTCCAGCTGGCGACACACGAGGCGGATGGCCTGCTGCGTCTGCTCGCAGCGCCGCTCGGCGGGCACGGAGGCATTGGCGTCGCCGTCGCCGGCGCCCGGCAGGAAGAACAGCTTGACGGTGACGTCGTACTGGTCCCTGGGCTCGAGCAGGCCGGCGTCCTCGAACATGAACTCCTCTTTCGGCACGTAGAGCGTCGAGCCGTCGGCGGAGCGGGAGGTCCACGACTTGTACGGGGCGGCGGCGGCGGCGGCGGCGTCGTCGTCATGTCTGTTGCTGCTGCTACTCCTGCTGCCGGCGCCGTTCCCGGTGGCTGTGCTTTTCGTCGAATCTGTAGCCGTGCGGCCGTTCCCCCCCGACTCCGACTCGGCCGTCAGCGGCAGCGACGCGGCGGAGGCGGCGCGCGAGAGATGTGCGGCGCGCTCCTTGGCGGACTCGAAGTTGAACTTGAGGCCGTTGATCAGCTCGGTGTTGGATTTCTGGAACATCGCTCAACAACCGCGTCCTCTCCATCAAGATCGCCGCCCTGCACCCTCGTCGTCGAAGGGCAGGCGGCCGACGAGCAGGACGTAGAGGATGACGCCGCAGGACCAGACGTCGACCTCGGGCC
>JAGYHY010000362.1:0-10220 GCA_024244165.1 Ascosphaera acerosa | reverse complement strand
GTGCATCCTCGCCGACGACATGGGCCTGGGCAAGACCGCGCAGGTCATTGCCTTCCTCGCCCACCTCTATGAGACTGAACAGGCCGTCGTTCTCGCTACAGCAGGGCCCGGGGACGAATGGCAGGGCCCCCTCTGCACTCGGCCAGAACCCCGCGCTCAGGAAAGTCTCGTCGATAGCACGGCCCTCGTCGCCCGCCATGAACGGCAACGGGCTGCCCGCGACGAAGCTCAGAGGACCTAGTTCAAGCGGTGGCCTCAGGGGGCCGTCCACAAGCACCCCGGGGGGTGGTGCTGGCGCTGGCGCTGGCGGCCCTCGCCTGTCCAGCCGCCCATCGTCACGACTGCAGTACAGCAGTAACACTGCCAACGGCAACGGTCACGGCCACGGCAACGGCAACGGCAACGGCAACGCCAATGGGAACGCGTACGGAAATCACAGCTACGCCGCCAATGGCCTCTCAGCCACACATTCCCCACCATCTCTCTCCACAGGACTGCCCTCCCCTGGCTTGCCGACACGGCACGACTACGGCAACGACAGTCATCCACACCCGCGCGCATCCTCGCCCAATCTGCGCGCCCACTACGACGATCCCAACGGCTACTCCGCCATGCCATCAGACACGTCGATGCAGTATGGCGGCGGCGGCGGCGGCGGCCCCGGAGGAGGTTACAGCAACGGCGCCGACAATCCGAGCGACGCCGCCGCCTCTGCGGCTGAGGCCGCTGACCGGATACGCTATCTTGAGCAAGAGCTGGAGGAGCGCGACCGGCAGCTGGAAGATCAGACGTCTATGCTGGAGGAGCTGCAAGACAGCATCACGGAGCTCGAAGGACTGGACATCATGCAAGTCCGGGCACAGCTGCGCGAGAAGACGGACCGCATCGCGCAGCTGACGGAGGAGTTCGACATGCACCGCGCCGACTTCCGCAGCACGCTAGACACGCTGGAAATCGCGGCGGCGGAGACGGAGCGCGTCTACGAGCGCCGCATCGAGGAGCTGATGCAGGCCAACGCGGAGCTGCAGGAGCGCGGCGAGGACGTCGGCACCGTCGCGCGCCAGCTCAAGCAGCTCGAGGAGCTGGTCTCGGAGCTCGAGGAAGGGCTGGACGACGCGCGCAGGGGCGAGGCCGAGGCGAAGGGCGAGGTCGAATTCCTGCGCGGTGAGGTCGAGCGCACGAAGCTCGAGCTCAAACAGGAGAAGGAGAAGTCGGCTGCCGCGCTCAGGGCGGCTGAGGAGAAAGCCGCCGCCAATCTGGCTGGGGCGGCGGACGGTGGCGGTGCCGCGGCTGCGGCCGCGGCGGCTGCCATCTCCACGAAGGAGCTGGAGCACAAGGACGAGCAGATCAGAGGCCTCAAGACGATCATTGACTCGCTCAATGGTACTGGCCCGGGCCCGGGCACAGGCGCGGGCACTGCCACTCCACGCCAGCTCGCATCCAACGGCGGCCTCGTCGCTGACGCGGATAGCGAGCGGACGATAGCAGGCCTGCGGGACCGCATCCAAGAGCTCGAGCGGCTGCTCGACGTCCGCACGCAGCAGGTCAGCGACCTGGAGCGCAGGCTACAGCAGTCCGGCGCTGCGATCGGCACGCCCAATCTCAGCCTCACCGTGAGCGGGCCGGCCAGCCCGCCCGCCCCGGTGACGGAGCCGCTTGCACTGCGGCCCAAAGCGAGTGCGGCGTCCAGCCTGGCATCCGCCCGCCACGCAGCAGCAGCGGCGGCACACGCGCACAGCTCGTCAGACCTGACCATCGTCCCAGGAGACTACGCCGGCACACACGCGCCCAGCGGCAGCGGCCCCCTGCCATCCATGTCGGCACACCATCAGATGCAGGTCCGTCCGCCCGCGCCGTCGACGCTGCCCCCGGGCCCGCCGTCACAATCCCCGCAATCGCAGCCGCAGCAGCAGCAGCAGCAGTCGCCGCTGCAGCCACCACGTCCGCAGCCGGTACGCATGCGGTCGGGCGTCACGGAGACGTCAATGGGCCTGCGCAGCGATAGCGGCTCCTCGTCGGCTAGCGAGGACGCCCTGTGGTGCGAGATCTGCGAGATGGCCGGGCACGAGATCCTGACGTGCACGAACATGTTCGGTGCGGGTGGGGCGGGCGGTGCAGGCGGTGCAGGCGGGCTGACCGGCGCCCGTCAAAAGTCCATCGGCGGCGGCGCGGCCGCTGCGTCTGGTGCTCAGCCACCCGTGCACACGCACCAGCGGCCGCCCCCGCCGCCTTCGCAGATCGCACCCAGTCCAATGCCCGGATCCGGCCCCAAGGCCGTCGGCATCGCTAGTGACGAGGAAGCGCTGATGGGCGACCCCGCCGCCGCGCATCTGCATCCCGACCCACACAAGCTGTACGACCACCACCGCAACAGCGATTTCTACGGCTCCGACGAGAACGGCGACCACGACGACCACGACGACCACGACGACTTCCAGTACGACACGCTCGGCCTCAGGGCCCCTGCCGCTGGCCCTGGCGCTGGTGTCGCGGGCGGCTCGCGACAGCCCTCGTTCTCCGGCGCTGCCTCCCCGGCGCCCATGCACGCGCCCCCGAGCCCCAGCATCGCTGCGTCCTCGCAGCTGAGCGCGGGACTGGGAGCTGGCGCCAATGGGCTGAAGACCGTCAAGAGCAGCAGCGGCTTGTCGACGGGCTCGATGGGCCCGCTGGCGGGGAGGAACAGTGGCGTCGTCGACAACTCGAAGTGGTGTGCGCTGTGCGAGCGCGACGGACACGACAGCATTGACTGCCCGTTCGACGATTGATGATGACGATAGGAGGGGGATGGAGGTGGCTGTTGTCAGATAGCGTCGTCGGCACCGCACGGCTTGCTCAGGGCAATGGCTCTCTCCAAGCTCAGCTCAGCTCAGCTCGGCGCGGCGCGGCACCGGCAGGCAGTCCAGGACGTGTGATCTCTTTGGTAGACCTGGGAATATACCCGTACATAGGACGACACAGCTGCACTGATCTCTCAGTCCATTCCCATCTCCATGCCTGTCGCCATAGTAGTATCCGCCCTTTTCTACCCCCCTGACAGCCCCTGCTGCATCTCGTCCTAAGTAGTAGGGCCGTGATGTACGGTGCACCCGCAGCTTTACTCAGACAATTGCAGCCATTTAACCAGCAAGGCCGTCCAGATACTTACGCGCACCGACAGTATAGCAGCCGCCCTGACTTTTTTACTGCCGCAGCTGCAAGACTGCACTCACTGCAAGTAACCGCCGGCCGACGGCGTCGAGACTGCGGCTTTGGAGCGGTTCTTGAGCTTCATGTCCATTGGCGTCGACGCTGGCGGCAGCAGGAGACTCGGTTTGAACGTATTGTCGGCGGCGAGTCCACATGGTTCAGTTCTACCTGCCCGCAAGTCGTAGCCATCAGCCTGCCGCCGCGACACCCTTCACTGCACGACATTCTCAGGTCCATCAGAAATGCCTCACAAGCACAAGCGCCGCCGTCGCGATGATGAGTATGTCCCAACCCTGCCATGGCGATGCCGTCTTCATCTGTATTATGCCGCTGACACAACGCCGTTCGCGCCCGGCACGCAGTGACTCGCTCTACGACCTCCCACCCACCGCTATAGCCAAGCCTCTCGCGCCGAAAGACTTCAGCAAGCAAGCTCAGAAGGGCACGAAAGGTCGACCACATGCTGCAGGGGCAGCCGGGGCCACGACGGGCAAGACGAAGCGACGACGGCTGAGCAGCGAGCCAGGCGCTGTCAACGAGGATGGCACGGCCGCAGCTGCTCCAACAGGCGAGCAGACGGCATCTGCATCGAGATCAAAAGTCAAGGCGAAATCGAAATCCAAGTCCCGCTCATCAGGGGCCGACGACACGCCCAAGGCGTTCTTGCGTCTCATGCAGCAGATGCAAGGCAAGAAGCTCGACCGGGGCCCCGACGACGGTAATGACAGGCGGCAACAGAAGAAGAAGAAGGGAGGAAATGGCAAGGGCAAGGACGGCGGCGACGAGCAGCAGCAGCAGCAGGCAGCTACAACAGGGCCCGCCAGCACATCGGACAAGCCCGCCTTCGAGACCCCCAAGATCCTGCCCGGCGAGAAGCTGTCGGACTTTGCGGCACGCGTGGACCAGGCGATGCCGCTGACGGGTATCTCCAAGGCGGGCGGCGCGGGCGCGGGTCTGCCAGGCGGCATGAAGATCCGCGAGGGCCGCGCGACGAAGCACGAGAAGCACTTGCGCCGGCTGCAGAAGGGGTGGAGGGAGGAGGAGGCGCGGCTGCGCGAGAAGGAGGAGGAGGAGCGCGAGGAGCGCGAGGCGGCCATGGAGGAGCTGGAGGAGCAGTGGCGCGCGCTGGAGGCGGAGGCCGGGCCGGCCAAGCGGCGGAAGGGGAGAGGCAAGGGGAAGAAGAAGGACGACGACGACGACCCCTGGGCCTCGTTGAAGAAGCGGGACAAGATGCAGGCGGGCAGCGGCAATCCGCTCGAGACCGCCGATGCGCCGCCGCAGCTGAGCAAGATCAGCAGGCCCAAGTTCAAGGTATATGGTGGGGCGGGGGCGAACGTCGAGAACGTGCCCGGCAAGGCGGGCTCGCTGAGGAGGAGGGAGGAGTTGAGGGAGGAGCGGGACAGCATCGTGGAGCAGTACAGGCGGCTGATGGCCGAGAAGAGGGCGGCGGGGCAGACAGTATGAGTGGCTGATCACCCGTCTAGCTAGTCTTGCATGAGGCAGGTAGCGCTATAGCTATGCTGCTTGTCTGGGGGCACAGCATGCACACTGCGAGGACGGCTGCCGTCAGTTTGGAAAGCCGTTCGCTGCAGCCGCTTCGTGGTTGTTCTTCCATCTTGCTGCCACCCAGCTTCCACCCCCGAGTCAGCCCTCTTGCTGCATCCCTAGTCGGGTTGTCAGACGGTTGCGACTGTCGGTCGCAGTCGCGTATTCTGAGCGGTCCGCGAGCCGAGTTGAGATCCCTCGTCGCACTGCTCCTCTGAGCATTCCCGCTCGCCTCGGCTCGTGGTCCAATCGCTCTGCTTGATTGGCCGCTGCAAATGCCATGCCCGCCCGGCAGCGTGTCTAGCACTGCTCGTGTCCTTGCGGAGCAGCTCGTGCCGACGGGGCGGCAGGGGAGTAGCCGCAATCTGCCCCCTGCGTGCACCGTACCGTCGGTCAGATTGATGACTGCCATCGCTGTGCGGCCGGGACTCAGCACCCAGGTCGTGTGCCGCTGGCACGCGCTCTGCATTGCAAGTGCAGTTGACCTCGCAGGGCGTTTTCTCAGCATGTTTCCGCGGCACAGCCCTGACTTGACATCTCCGCAGCCGCGATAGTGGTCGCCATGGCAGCTCCCGCACGTCGATTCACCAGTGAGGATCAGCGTCGTCGTCGCTGTTCCTCCGACTCGCGAATCATCACTGCCCTCTGATCTCGAACAGCTCCGGCTTCATGTTGATCCTGCAGAGGCGGGCGACGCAGCCGCTGAGCTGGACGAGGGTCTGGACGCCCTCGAGGATGCGCATGTGGGTGAAGCCAATCTCCTTGATGAACTCGAGCTTGGAGTGCTCGGAGAGGGTGGGGATGGTCTTTGTGACGCGGAACATGGTGCTGATGATGTCGTGGGAGGAGTAGCCGAGGTCCCTGAAAATTGACGGTGTCAGCACCATAGCTGCCGCAGAAGAGAGAAGCAATGCATACCACAACTCGTTCAAGGCATCCAGCGCGCCGTCGACATTCCCCTCCCAGCACGCCTTGATCATGGCCTGCACCTTGATCGGGTGCGGGCTGTCGACGACACGGAACACGTTATCGCCACTGACAAAGCCGAAGCCCAGCCACGTGCTCTGCAGGTTATTCACCGCCTGGCGCATGTCGCCCTCGGCGGAGAAGACGAGGGCGGCGATGCCGTCCTCGGAGTGCTCGACGCGCTCCGCCTCGCAGATCTGGAGGACGCGCGTGACGAGCTGGGCGTCGGTGAGGCGGCTGTAGCGCAGGATGGCGCAGCGGCTCTGCAGCGGCTCGATGATCTTGTTGGACTGGTTGCACGCGAAGGCGAAGCGCGTCGTGCTGCTGTAGATCTCCATCGTGCGGCGCAGGGC
This sequence comes from Ascosphaera acerosa, assembly GCA_024244165.1. Taxonomy (NCBI): domain Eukaryota; kingdom Fungi; phylum Ascomycota; class Eurotiomycetes; order Onygenales; family Ascosphaeraceae; genus Ascosphaera; species Ascosphaera acerosa. The sequence continues at coordinate 4,170 of JAGYHY010000362.1, read as the reverse complement.
CTGCTGCGCACCCGAGGTCATGCTGTCGGCCTCGTCAAGGATGACGATCTTGTGCCGCCCGGGAGGGAGGGTGACTTTCTTCTGCGCGAAGGTCTTGATGCGGTTGCGCACCACGTCGATGCCTGCAGAACAGGGGGGAAGGGGAACAGTTAGCGGGTGTCTTTCTTGGTATCAGCCAGGGGCATGGAGCAGTTGGTGCCCACCCCTCTCATCCGAGGCATTCAGCTCCAGCACAGCCTCCTTGTACGCGTCGCCCAGCATCTGGCGCGCAAGACACAGGATCGACGTCGTCTTGCCGATGCCCGGGGTGCCGGAGATGATCAGGTGCGGCATGTTGCCGTCGCGGGCGATGATCTTGAGGCGCTCGATGGTCTCCGTGTTGCCGACCACGTCGTCGAGCGTGACGGGGCGGTACTTTTCGACCCTGCAGGGGCGGTCAGTGATGGCGTTCACAATCGGTTGGAAGGGGAGGGGAGGGGAGGCCGAGCATACCACGGCAGGTCGTAGTCGGGATGGGCAGCTGCCATGGTGTCTCTCGTGGCGCGCTTCGTCGCGGCCGTGGACGACTCCGCTGTGGCCATGGTGGGATCGACCTGAGGGAGGGAGAGATAGTAGCTAGCAAACAGCCCCTCTTCGTCCTCTTCGTCCTCTTCGTCAATGGCCGGCCATCACCTGCCTCAGTCGCCTCAACTACAGTATCCATCAGTCGCGAGGTCGAGAAGTAGAGAAGTAGGAGCAGTAGGAGTAACGACGCGACGGGGAGGCGTCAATCCGATGACGTCACGCGCGCGACGGTGGAGTAGAATGGATGCCTCAGGCTGCACTGCACGACCTCGCTTCCTTCCTGACGGCGCGATGCTTGAATGCACCGCCGATGAGCTGATGATGCAGTGGGGGGGGGGAGAGGGAGTGAAAGGAGAGGAGAGCTGTCAAGGCATGTTCAAGCAAGCATCGCCATCTGATACATCGTCGCCGCGCAATTGACTGCCAGCACCCTCGTCGCCGGGCAAGAGACGCCGCCAACCCTATACCAGGACACCCCCGGACATCGCCAGGACATCCCCCGCTCGACGCCCAGTCAGCCGTCATCATGTTCATCGCGCGGTCTGAATACGGTGGGCGCTGCCTTTGACCCCGTCCTGCTCCTGCTGTCATGGCATTGGAGCAGCTAGCTAACGAGCACGGCCAATGACCCGCCATGCAGATCGCGGCATTAAGTTAGTCAATGCATGCCTCCCACCCACGCCAATGCCACCGCTGACCCCCCCGACCTCCTCAGCACCTTCTCGCCGGAGGGCCGCATCTTCCAGGTGGAGTACTCGCTAGAGGCAATCAAGCTCGGGTCGACAGCCATCGGGGTGAGTCGGCATCCACCTCTCGCGACTCACTCGCCACCCCACCTCAATCCTCCTGACAGCGTGTGACAGGTCGCCACCTCGGAAGGCGTGGTGCTCGGCGTCGAGAAGCGCGTGACGTCGAGCCTGCTGGAGACGTCGTCGGTGGAGAAGATCGTCGAGATCGACCGGCACATCGGGTGCGCGATGTCGGGCCTGCAGGCGGACGCGCGGTCGATGGTCGAGCACGCGCGCGTCGAGTGCCAGATGCACGCGTTCAACTACGCCGAGCCGCTGGGCGTCGAGAGCTGCACGCAGGCGATCTGCGACCTGGCGCTGCGCTTTGGCGAGGGCGCGGAGGGCGAGGAGAGCGTCATGAGCCGCCCGTTCGGCGTCGCCTTGCTGATTGCGGGGTATGATGAGGAGGGGCCGCAGTTGTACGTCTTCTAACCCCCTCGACAACACTATGGCAACCCCTCTAATAGTCCTAGGTATCACGCCGAACCCTCAGGCACGTTCTACAGATACGACGCCAAGGCGATCGGGTCCGGCAGCGAGGGCGCGCAGGCGGAGCTGCAGTCGGAGTACCACAAGTCGCTGACGCTGGCGGAGGCGGAGACGCTCGTGCTCAAGACGCTCAAGCAGGTGATGGAGGAGACGCTCGACGCCAAGAACGTCCAGCTCGCCAGCGTCACCAAGCAGCGGGGGTTCCGGATCTACGACGACGCGGAGATGGGGCGCGCCGTCGCTAGTCTGGGGGGGAACTAGCTGGGGAGAGGGCAAGGGCGTAGGCAGACTGTATGTAGCTGGGTTGCAGCCATCAACGGCACGATGCCGTGATTCTCGATCATGCAGTAGACTGTTCAGGCCCAGCCCAGTAATCGATGTGTCATCCGGGGCTACAGTGCAAGCGTCGCGACTGTCATGTCCCACCGACTGCACTTCTCCGATTGAGCGCGATGACCACCGCCAAGGACCTGACAAAACGCCTCCTGTCTGTGCGTCGTCGTCGTCCTCCTCCTCCTCTCTCCCTCACGCTGTGCTGATGACCATCGGTCAGCCTGCTGGTCTGCCGCCGGAAGAGAAGAGACAGACAGACAGCCACAGCCACAGCCACAGACACAGACACACCGCTCCATTCCATCCATCCATCGCCCGCCGTCTGCCTGCCTGACCCTGGCTTATCCTGATCCACCGTTCATCTCACGTCCGAACGCTGGCCGCTGGACGTGGACGCGGACGGAGACGCCGCCCTTCACTGAGCTCGGTCTGGCTGCAGTTTGCCTGCTCAACGTCTATTCTTCTCTCCTCTCCTTCTTAATCTCCTCGCCAGCTCAGCTCTGGCTACGAAAGCAGAAGCGCTGCACTTGTCACTCCTCGCTCTCGCTCTCGTCTCGTCTCGTCCTGCCGTGCCACGCGCAGCAGAGGTCTTGGGTCCCACACCGCCAGCGCCGCCACCACCGCCGCCGCCTCCTCCTGGTCCTCCCCTCCTTTGGCCCTGCGCGGTCGTCCTGCCCGCCCGCGCCCTGAGTTAGCTTCGTCTTGTCCCGTCTAGCCAGGTCAGGTCAGGTCAGGTCAGGCAGGTCAGGCCAGGCATAGCTCCGCCTCGTCTCGTGTCGCCTCGCCTCGCCTTGCTCCGCTCCACGCTTCGCTCCTTCATACGAGCCACTGAGAGCTGAGAACCAGGCTCACGCTCACGCTCACGCTCACGCTCAGGCCAGGCGCCAGGAGCAGCACGCGCAACCAAATCCGACCAGACCAGACCAGACAGGTCAGGCCAGACTAGATCAGACCAGGCAGCGCGCCGCACCCGCACCCGCAACTCGCACCCGCAACTCGCACCCGCACCGCAGGACCGGTCCTGGCCAGGCCAGCCAAGCCAAGATGAAGCTCCAACGCATCGCGCTGTCCCTCTCCCTCGCGTCGGCGGTGCTTGCCTCCAAGCTCGCGCTCGACTACGACGAGGACGCGACCACGACTGCCGCGACGGCCACGACGACAGCGACTGCGACGGATACGTTTTCCTCCCTCACGACCACCATCGCGTCCGCCACCACCGCCACGACGACCACGCGCGATGACGACGACGACCCCGCCATCGCCATCGCCACCGCCACCGCTGACGCAGTGCAGACGGCCAAGAGCGGGCTGCGCGCCGAGGCGCGCGGGTCCGGCGAGAACCCCCCCGACGGCAAGGACGGCAAGCCGCACGACGGGCCCTTCGTCGAGACCTCTGCCGAGCGCGAGCGCAAGGAGGGCAAGGCGAAGGGGAAGGACAAGGACAAGGACAAGGACAAGGACAGGGACAGGGACGGGGACAAAGAGAAGGGCAAGGGCAGGAAGGGCGGTGCGGACGACGGGGTCGTGGTGGATGCTGACGCCAGCAAGGGCGGCGACGCCGCCGCCGGCGACGACGACGACGATGTGAGCGTGGACGCGACACTAGACGGCAAGGACCTCCCCCTGTCGAACGACGGGGTGATGAACGACAAGAGCGGGCCGGGTCCGAAGGAGGGCACGCGCGGCACCGAGGGCGGCGTCACGCAGAAGAACAAGGAGAAGACGCACGCCAAGGACAAGGAGCCCGAGCGGCCCAAGGAGATGCCGCCCCTGCCGCACAGCGAGGAGGAGAAGATCACCGGCGGCAGCGGCGACGACGGCGCCGCTGCGGTGGGGGCGGGCAAGGACGGCAAGAAGACGGCGGACGGGAGGAGCTCGGATACTCTGCTTGAGGTGAGATTCTCTTCGCTTCCTCCGCGGGGCACTGCCTGTACTCTGCCGTGGCGCACGGGCTGGCGGGCGCGGGCGTTCCCCTGTCGCTGTCGTCGACGGTGGC
>JAGYHY010000361.1:0-10269 GCA_024244165.1 Ascosphaera acerosa | reverse complement strand
CTCCGTCCTGCTCCCTTCAATCCTTCCTCTGTCGCCTCCTCCTCCTCCTCCCCGTCTTCTTCTCGTCTTCTCCTCTCCCCTCACGATACATATTACACTCCTCAGCCTGTCCAAGGCCGCGCTAGTTGGCAGCAGAAGCCATGTCCTGACCATCACAGACGTTCACCGTATGTACAAATGCATGGCCGAGCACACCGTCACCGCGCGGTGCGCCGAGTCTAGTACCTGAGCTTCCCCACCAGACCGAACGTGTACGCGGTCTCCGCCTCGCTCTCCATCTGGATCATGTACACCTTGAAGTTCCCAATCACCACGCCCCCTTCCTTCGGCACGCCCGAGTCCTCGTACACGGAGACCGCGATGCCGGTCCGGGCGACGCGCTCGAAGCAGCTCTCGCCGAGGCACGCGTCGATCAGCGTCGTGCCGTTCTTCGCCGTCACCACGATCCGCTTCTCCGCTGCGCCCGGCCGCGCGGCGGGCTGCGGCACGCGGTTAGGTCCCGCGCCTGCGTCGGTCAAGGCGGCCGTGGGCGTGGCGGTGGCGGTGGCGGTGGCCGTGGACGTGGAGGTGGAGGTGCTGTTGGAGTCCGCGTGGGACGACGACTGCGCGAAGAGCCGGGACTCGGGCGCATGGTCGCCCCGCCGCTTGGCCGTCTCGGCTGGCAGGATGACCAGTCTGGCAGCACCCAGGTCTCCCCACTTATTGCCTGTCATGCGCAGGTAGAGCTTGATGTTGGCGCGCGCCAGTCCGATCCCGGCCGCGCCTGCATTGTCGGCGGCTGCACCGGTGCCTGCACCTGCACCTGCAGCCGTCGATGCGACGGTGGACGCCCCGGCGTCTGAGCTGCCGCCGCCGCTGCCACCACCCTGCTTCGACGTCGTGGTGGATCTGCCCAGATTGAAGATCTTGCTGCGGCCCAGTTTCTTGATGGCGGAGAACGCGGTGGCGACCGTCCCAACGCTGGCGTCGGTGCCTCCCGAGCTGCTCTCCGGCGCCTTGACCGCTCGGTAGCTGCCGCTCCGGCCTAGGCCTCTGGCCGAGTGCCGCGAAAAGTCCCGCTTGGTTGGCTGCAGGTCTGGATACGGTGCCGGCTGGGCATTCTGAATCGCAATATAGGTCGGGTTACTCGTGCGTGAGACGTTGATGAAGTTGTACAGCTTGTCGCAGTCCTCTGGCGTGCGGCAGCGGAACATGATGTTGCTGCCAGGCATTACTCGTGATCGGGATGTCGGCGGCGAGCGCAGGCTGATGTCAACCGCAGTGCCGCGCCGTAGCGGGACAAGGGGTGTCAGCTCCAGCGCCATGATGGGCCGAATGCTGGCTTTTGCACGCTCGTCTTGCGAATCCAACACGTGTGCCAACGACGTCTCATACACCTCTATCAGTCCGCCCGTTATCAAAAGCACGCACTCCTTCGGATGCACACATTCCCAGCTGCCTTTCTCGTGCCAGAAGAAGACCATCGCGGTGCTTCTCACGGGCTTGAAGGGCGGCACCTGGTGCCCTTCGGACACATATCCGTCCGGCGGTGCGAGCCCGTCGGGTCCGTCGTCGGAATTGGCGATTGGGTGCTGGGCGCGACGGCGGCTGCCAATGCGCGGGAGCGCAGTGACCGCGTCGGCGGACTCAAGCTCTTCATCAGACGAAGACGAACTTGCGTCATCCGCGTTCAGATCAACGGTCGAAAGACTGGACGAACGACGGCGCGCGCACTCGTTCTTCAGGGGTGAGGGAGAGCGCCCTTGTCGCGCATTGCCGGCTGAAGCGTTCAGGGGAGGTGCTGCGGATTTGCCGGTGCTGCGCTGGGTCCCAGAGGGCGATGAGATGGTACTAAGAATATCGTCGAACGACGGTGAGGGCCGATGACTCATGCCGCCATGCGGAGGAGCAGCCTTGCTGGTAGCCTGCGCTAGGGAGGGCCCGAGGCTGGGGCCGTAAGGACTATCATAAGGAGAGTCATGCGTCGGGCGATCCGACTCGCCAAGGAGACGGCTGCTCTTCAACGACGGTCGATGAACATTGCCGTACTTAGAGTTGCGCAAGCCGTTGGACAGTCGTAGGCTGGGCGTTGCTGATAGCATATTTGACGGACCTCTGAGAACACCGTCCTGCCTCGAATGCTTGCTTTCATGTGGTGGCGACGGCATGGGGTAGGCAGTGGCAGCCTTTCCAGCAGGTAAGCTGACGTGCGACGAAACGAGGGACGTCTCCTCAGGGACAGTGAAAAGAGAGTCGGTCGGCATCGTTCCAGGAGGTGGCTGGTTTGCCTTATCCTTCAGCCGGTTTGCGAAGCTGTTGGAACGGTTGATGGCAGGCGGCACAGGGCTCAATCCCACCATTCCAATCCACTCCTGCGCTATGACTGGGTCGTCGGCCTGCAGACATAGTAGCTCTTTCCACTCCTCCTCTTCACCCGGCACACCTCTGATCATGAGCACCAGCTCATCATCGGCGTCGCCACGTCTGGCGGACGCACGCCCTCTCTCAATGGGTGGGAACAGCAACCATCGTCCGCGGTCATCAACTTCGCAAATCAGCAGGTCGCCTCCAGGAGGTGCTTCAGGGGCATTGTCCCGCAGAATGACCTCACACTCGCAGTCAATCTGCTGGCCACTCGAGTGAAGCAACGATAGCCCAAAGGGGTCTCGCGCTCTGACCCTGCGCTCGCTATTGATTCGTATTACCCGGTGTATCGGGGTCATGTCTTTTAGACTTCGGGCTCTCGTGGAATCAATGGCTGCAGCTGCCTCGTCCTCAAGTCTGGCTCGCTCCTCATTGGCTCGTTTCCGCGCTTCCACGACCAGCTCATGGTACACCTTGGCGACTTCCCCTGACAGTGTTGACCGCTCGATGAAATCAATGCGCTTGAACGTCTTGGCTAGGTACTTCAATCGGACAAGAGGTCTCTTCAGAAGAAATGCCACGTCGACTTTGACACCGTCGCTGTCGACAACATCGCCATCCGAGTCTTGATCCATGCCACCCGCGTACAGCGACTCAACATCGGCATCCTTGTGACGCTGAGGCGAGCCGTCTTCGTTGCGCGTCGGGAGAGCCAGGTTAATGACCACATCTTGAAAGCCTAGTCTCCACGACTTCAGGTAGTCTTCGTATAGCTTCCCTGAGTCCTCTGCCCAGCGCAGCAAGCTGTCAATGCTCTCAAGCGGTATGACCTTATGCCGTTCTTTGAGCTGCTTCAGGCATCTGCCCATCGCTAGGATCGGCTGCCTAAAGTTGACGTTGTCATTGGGATTTGCAGACGGGCGGAACAGCCCAGCCGTGGTTGCCGAACCCGACTCTGATGCCACAGAGGCCAGTAAGACGGGAATTACACCGCCAACGAGAGTTCGCAGCTCCCGCATGTACTTTGCCTCGTCAGCCGCAAGATACCGCAATACATCGGCGTGCGTTGCACGTGATTGCTGAGAGTGTTTTGAGCCCTGTTTGCTCACTGCTTCAGCTCGAGAGCGCTCGTCTTCGCCGAGCGACAGAACGGACATCAACTCGCGGTGGGTTGTTAGTCGTCGCTCCAGACCTTCGCCTCCAGCCGCAAGGACACCGTCGTGCTCGTCTGCCGTAACGGCAGCTTCACGCTGGTCTTCAGACGCTGAAACTCCGGGACTACGAGCCGCATCTGAGCCATGTGCAACGGGCACGCGACCAATGCTCTCGCCGCCGCCGCCTCTAAATTTCAGGGGGGATGGCCGATCGAGCATGGAGCCTGTGTACTGGTGATGCACGCTGCGCCCGGCCTCGCCAGCCTCGTGCGTTAGAGGCGCCGATGATGCTGGCTGAGTTCCCTGCACGGCATCATGCAGCGCCTGCTCCAGAGACTTCTGCAGTTTTGTAAGCCGGCTCTGGTCCGCCCCGTCGCTGAGTCCGCTAGCCAGACTATCCAACCGCTGCAGCTGGCCGTTCGGGGATTTCACACCAGTGGCACCGGTCGGCGTACCTGCCCCACTGTCCCTCGCATGGGTGAAGTCTGGCGATGGGAGCAGCTCGCGCGATGGCTGTGCTGACTGCAGGTCAATAGGACTGTCTGATAGGCCCATCTGCCCAATCAGAGGCGATCGTGGCTCAGAGCTTGACGCAGTGGGCTTCAGGCCCGTCTGAACGCCCTTTGCTTCGGCTGCGGCTACCGCGGCAGTTGCTTGGGCTACGACGTCACGAGGAGCCGCAACGGCACTGCGCGTCGAGTTGTTGCGCGAGCTGACCTGAGAGTCCATCGGTGTGAACAGAGTCGGCCGCAGCTTCGCGCCCTCCGGCGTCTGGCTCTCGCCGTCAGGCGAGCCAAGAGTCATCGTCGTGTTGTTGGGAGATTGGTAGACCCCAGATGACGCCACGCGATCGCCTTGTGTCGGCGTCGCCGGCCTTGCTAGTCCGTCGTGCGCCGGGCTGGCGACGTTGATATCGGGCAGGTCACCGTGGTCGAGCTCCTGGCTCTTGTCGGGCCTAAGCGTATGATCGTGGTCGGAGTCCGGGTGCTCTTCGCCAGGAGGTGTGCGAGCTCCAGCAGACCTCTGATTGATCTTGTCATCGTCGGTGCTGAGAGGTACATTGTCTGCTGGATCGGAAACCAACTGCGTAGGCTCCTCGCGCCCATGAATCGGCTCGGCCGCAGCTGCAGTCACAGCAGCAGGTGCAATCTGATTGAGCGCTTGGATCCTTGACTTCACGCTCAGTGTGTCTGGTGATGCGGCAGCGGCTCTAATCGCAAAGGCAGCGGGCTCTGGGCGTGCTATGGGTAGCGTCTGATCCCTCTTTTCTGAGATGCGGGGGTGTCCTGATGGGCTGGCGGATGCTCGCTCATCTCTCCCGACATCGCGCGACGTCTGAGTATTGGCTGCTGGCTCAACGACTGGTGCACAAGCGGGCGGCGAGTACGGTGGCGAAGCACGCATGGCCGTCGCCGCCGCCGCTGCCGCAGGAAAGCCATCGCCCACCTCTGAATGCACATCGCCTTCCGGCGACTGTAAAGCATGCCTGCCCACATGCGCACCAGTGGACATCGCATCGCAGTCGGAAGCCACATCGCTGGCAGCTGTTGTGGTACCGCCTCGCACGGGCGGGGTCAGATCCAGTGGCCCGACTGCGGTCTGTGCGCGCTCGCTCGTCGATAGCGGTGACAGTGCGCTCGTAGCTACCGACGACTCAGCCTTCGGACGCGGGCTCGGCTTCATCGTTGGCGAGCTTTTGGGCTCCCGTGTCCGATCGGAGCGTGATTTGCTCTCCCTTGCCTTGGCACGCTCTCGATTGCGCTCCGCAGCACGCTGCTTCTTCGTCCCTTTCTTCTTGACCGATGCTCGGGCGTAGGGCACGTGGTCGTCGCCGGTCTTGGCCGTGAGGAAGCTGCGGCGCGACTGCGCGGGACTGGCCGGCCGATCAGGCACCTTGTCGTGCGTTACAGGCGCAGAGTCCTGAGCGAAGGATGCCCCATCCTGCGTCAGCTCCGACAATTCAGGCGGGTCGTCCACGGAGCTCAGCCACGCCTCAATGTTCGACCCCTTCGACGCGACGGGGGCGGTAGGCGGAGGCCCGTCCTTGCCAAACAGCTTCTGCTTCTGCTTCCTCGCACCGGACACGGCCTTCTCCTTCCTCTCGTACTCCATTCCGAGCACATTGTGCACGGTCGGCGGCGACCGCGCGGTGCTGGCCATCGGGCTGGTGTCGCGGCGCTTGTGCTTGGCGCGCGCGACCGGCGCAGACGCCTTCGGCTTCAGCGTGCCGCCGTCATGCTCCAGGTCAGCGAGCAGGCGCTCCTCCTGCCACTTGGCGAAGTCCAGGGACTTGGACTTGAGGTGGCCCGAGCCCTTGCGGGCGGTCTTGATGTCGCGCGCGGCAGCGGCCGCGGCGTGTGCGAGCGCCTTGGCCTCCTTCTCGGTGACCTCCGGCTCGCTCGCACGGCCGGCGGTGTTGGACGTGAGCGCCGTTCGGACGGTGGCGACGGACCTGGCGCGGTCCCTGCGCCGCGCGCGGCTGCGCGCCTCGGTCCGCTCCGCGTCGAAATCGGTCTCTTCTAGCGTCTCGTCGGGGTAGTCGATGCTGCGGCCTGCAGCGTGGCTGTGATAGGCAGGTCCACCTCTGCGTGACGCGCCCGCGACAAATGAGCTGGGCGGCGAGCCGACGCCGCTGCTGTAGGGCGTGAGGGGTGCGCCCAGTGGCAAGGGTAGAGGGAGGGGCAGCGGCAGCGGCAGCGGTAGTCTGGGCGACGTCGATGGCGGGGGCTGGTTCTCGACGTACTGGTCGAGCAGCTCGTTCTTCTTGCGGGGCTGCTGCCGGTTGCCTTTCTTTTGTGCAGCTTGCTGCGCGCTCCGGTCCTTGCGCCAGTGGCTGTCGCTGATTACGCGCTTCTTGGGCCGCGACGAGCTCTTCACGTCGCTGTCGTCAGGGGTAGCGCCGGCGGGCAGAGGCGCCAGTGTGTCGTCGGCATCGACAGGCGCTGTTACAGGGGTAGCGCCAGCAGGGAGGGAGGAGGGCGACGAGCGCAGCCTATCCCTGCTGCGGGCGGGCGTGTCTTTTGATGGGGACACGGAAGTTGATGCGGACACGAGGTGGTGGTGTTGGCGCTGCTGTAGGCTGCTGGACTCATTGGCTAGCTTCTGACCCTGTGACTCTTGCAGCTGGTCCTGCTGCCATTGGCGGACTTTGTCGCGGACAGTGCATGATTCGGAGGTAGCGGCCAATCGTCCCAGGTCGAACGTTTTTGCTCGTCGTGAGGCTGCGGGTGCGGTTGTCGTCGTCGCCGTCGCCGTCGCCACTGGTGCTGCTGTCGTCTTGGTGGTAGCGATCCGCGATGCCTGGCGCGACGACGAGGAGGGTGGGACAGCAGGCATTGTTGTCGTGAGCCGCCACGGCCGGCCTCAGCTCAGGCGAAGTGGCGAAGGGAGTGATGCTAGAGTTCGCTGATCTGGGCAATGCTAGCCCTCCCTGGTGAGAGATCAGGAGCTGTCGTCTCAACAGGGCGCATGCGGTGTGTGTGTATGCGTGTGTCAGTGTGTGAGTATCTGAGACCTAACTGACCTGACCGGACGCAAGGCAAGCATGAATCGTTGATGCCGCGAAGTCGGTCAGCCGTCAAGGTATGCGAGCGGGACTCAGATCTGAAGCATGTCCGAGCTCAGGTCGAGACTAGTCGTGACGGCACGGCCCCAGCAGGCAGAGCGAGGGACAGGCACGAACACTGCACTGCAGTGCACCGCAGTGCACAGGCACGAGTAGCGCAGCGCGGCGGCACGGCACGAGGAGGCGAGGAGCAGGCAACCCATGCAGCCCCGCAGCCCCTCGCCAGCCAGCAGCTGGGTGCGGGACCGCCTCGTGTCGCGACGGCCACCTTGAACCTGACATGCCATGCCATTGATCGTGGAGATCTCGCGACCACCCGCAGAGGTAAACAGTGCTGTACGTAGAGTACTGCACTGCAGCACCGAGTGGCCCCACCGCGTCCCGCGTGCACATCTCAACGGTCCCGTCGGCGGGCGTGCGCATGCCCGGCGTAAAGACAGCCCGTGGAGGATGTCCGGGGAGCCGCCCGGCTCGGGTGGTCCGTGTAGATCGTGGGTTTTCTCGATCTTCTCACCCTGCTTAGGCTGGCGGTCTGGCGAGCAGTCTGCCGTGGATGGTACAGTACTTGCCAGCCCAGACCCATGATACTGTATGTCAAGGTCAGGTCCACGAGATCAAGTACTCTGAGGCGACTGCTCAGCAAACCAGCCAAGCCAAGCAGGAGACCACCTCGAATGATCCGTGCTGGGTTTATACACGGTGGCAGCCGTAGTAGCCGTCAGCTAGACCAGACGAACCGCGCGATCAACCTCCACACGGGGACGGAACGGCATTGACGGTCAGCGGCGCCCGTATACTGTAGTCCTGAGTTGAGTTCAGGGGCAGGGGCAGGGGCACCAATCCGCAGTAAAGTTCAGCCAGTCCCTGCGATGCGGGCAATGTCGCCCCTCTGCCCGTGCGATGGTGCAGGGCCATCTCAGACCCAGCGGCAGGCTGGCGGCCAAGTCCACGCAGGCTGCACAGATGCAATGCAGAGAGGCGAGGCGGCTCAGCAACGCCTCGCACAACAGGCCTCCCGTCCATGATCGGCAAGCCAGCTCACCACGAGCCCAGCCGGAGGCCAAGTCGTCGTCCCGTCGACGAATGCCATGCATGTGCGTGGCTGCACGTCGAGCCTCACTCCGCTCCTGTCCATCAATTGCATGCTGCAGTCGACGGGACGGCAACAGTCCGGTTCATGACTCCATGTCCTTCCAGTCAGTCCATCAGGTGAGGCCGTCCAGGGGCAGGGACAGACGCGTATTGCGTCGTCGTCGTCGAGAAGGAGGCGGTGACGGCGGAAGCAGGAGGGCCCGCAGCAGTGACGTCAGCAGGTCCGGCGCCCTTTGGAAAGGCCGACGAGCGATGGAGACGACAACCGCCACGACGACGACGACGACGACGACGACGACGACGACACTTGGGACCACGCATATCACTGACAGGGGGGTGAGAGATAGCCGATTCCCTCCTCATCAGAGCCCCGATATCCCCCTGCCTCTCGTCTCTGTCCCGTCGCACCGCCTGCTGCTGCTCTCGGTGGTGGCACGCAGCACCCGCAGCGTCCCACCGGCAGTGCCCCGCGAATTACCGTACTACACACACATACAACCCTGCGAGCCGACGCGATGGAGGCCACCGTGCCCGCCAATGCACCACGCATAGCGGCCCTCTTCCTGGCCGAGTTCGACATGCGCAAAGGGTGAGCTAGCGCTGCTGGAGTGGCGTGCAGGTCCAGCGCACGAGCTGGCGGCTGATCACTCGTGGAAGCTAGCTACTCAGTCACCTGGCAGCGGTCCATACCGGACGGTCAGTGGCCTCCTCCCCTCGACCGACCTGGCACGATTGACGAGCTACTGAGCTGACACAGGCAGCAGTCGACGTCGCGGGCACCGTCGAGTTCAAGGCCCTGCCCTCCGGTCTCCACGACGTCCGCGAGGATGTCATGTAAGCCGTCCCAGGATCCTACCTACCACGTCCTTGAAGCAGTCCCTCACGGATGGCGCTGACATGCCTGCGCGGACTTGCTGCAGTTACTTTGTCGACGACGACGGCCTGGCCGGCCTCTCCGCCTTCGTCAACGCCCCCGACGACTCGGACCACCGCAACGCGCGCATGCTCGCCGTGGGCGTGCTGGTCCGGCCGGGGCCAGACTGCTCAGACCGCCTGGGCGGGGTCTGGCTGCATCAGAGTGCATTGCGCCGGCTTGCTAGGTGTGCCTCGCTCACCTGGCCTTCAGACGATGACTCGCTGACACGATACGCCCCCCTGTCATACATCAGCCACATAGCAAACCAGGCCGACGACAGGCAGCCCCTGGACCACTACTGGTCGGCACATCGCATATCAGACTCGCCTGACGAGCCGCCTGCCACCATACCACCGTCTCCATCACTAGTATCGGCATCGGCGTTGGAGGAGACGTGCCACCCCGCGCGCGCGCTGCCGGACTTGCTGGACACTTTTGGCCCTCTTGTCTTTCCGCTTATTAGGCAGGCGGCACTGCGGCAGAGGATCCTGCTAGTGGGGGACGCACCGGTCTACGACGCGTGCAGATATGGTAGGTCTTGCGAGCCAGGCGCAGCGAGTCTGCTGCTCGCGCGCGGCTCTGCTCGGGCAGTGAGACGCTGACCATCCTCTTCTCACAGTCTACCTCCTCTCACTCCTTTCGGAAATTCCAGACAATCAGCTCGCCGCGCTCCCTCCGTCACCGCAGCATGCCCACCGATCCAACCCCCTCTTCTCCATCGGCGTCCACGACCTGCCGCGCCTGACGGACCTCGCTCGTCAGGGCAGTCGTGGCAGCGCCCGTTCGCCAGACTGCCAATGGATCGCCACCACCACCGACAAGATCCTTGCCTCGAAGCAGGACCTGTGCGACGTCATCGTCGAGCTGCCACCACGATATGCCAGGGACGCACCTGGCCGGCGAGTCTACCCGACCATGCGAACAGTGCGGCGGGTTGCCTCGACAGCGGCGGGGACAGGGGTAGCCCCGCTCGCGAGGACAGAGGAGGTACCGTTGAAAGCCACGCAGCGAGACGTGCGGCGGTTCATGCGCCTGCGGAACGGGCTGCGACGGGCCCCGGGCCCGCGTCGCGCGGCTCATCACGGAGACGCGGCAGCAGCACCCCCGCGGATGCAGCGTCAGCGCGTGGTCGGGCTGCAGACGGCGCTCGGCTGCAGACGATGGAGCTCAGTGGGTGGTTCGTGACAGTCACTGCGTCT
>JAGYHY010000360.1:0-10271 GCA_024244165.1 Ascosphaera acerosa | reverse complement strand
TCAGTAGCCTGTACCTTAGCTATCCTCTTTTAGCAGCCAACGCAGGATTCTGATGCTACGAGCCTAAAGGCCCTTCATGGTGGCTCTCCCGGCGGCGCGCGCCAGTCGCGGGCCAGGCAGGCAGAGCGGCCGGTGCGCGTCGCTGCGCTGCGCCGCGCTGCGCCGCGCTGCGCCGTCAAAGCAACGGAAGCAGGCACCGCGAAGCCTGCATGCGAGCCGCAGAGTCGCGCCTGACGTCTAGCATGTGCTTTGTAGTTGCGCTCGGCTATACTGCGGTTGCACCTGTCACGACTGGATGCCGACGGCTTTCACGACGGCGTGCGCATAAGGCAGAACATTACAGGGACAGTTGCCGGCCGGCAATCGCGAGCAAACGAGGCGACTCGGGATGGCACGGCAATGCTGGCGGCGACCATGCTGCGGCTTGCTCGGCCATACATCCGCGCAGCGACCGCTTGCGAAGTTGGCTGCGCCGTATAGCCGCAGGGCCTCCTGATGACTGAAGCCACAGTGTCATGCTACACCTATGACTGCAAGCCACGATCGCTCAGTAAACCGTCGCCACTGGCAGGCATGCATTTCATTGCTCATTCCTACTTGACACTGGCACTACTTGAGACTGGCTCCGATGTCACCGTCGATGTAACCGCTTGAGTTCATTGCGTGTCGCTCAGTCAGATGTCCGGTGGCAGCGTCGGTGAATCTACCGAAATCACACCTGCTGTTGCTGACCACGAATGCCAGGGCAGCTGTAGGCCAACGGTGACGTGAACGCGTGGCGTCTGAGATGCTTCTGCACTATCTGCACAGCAAGGTACCATATGACGCATCGGAGTGTGTCGATTGCATCATGCAACGTGCAGACACGACTGGGATCCTTGCACCTCGACGCGAGTTGATGCAAATGGCTCAAAAGCAGATCGCACGCGAGCAGGCTGACACGACCGTCAAGGTGATGCTGCCATATACTCTTCTCTCAGTCACTGTCAGGCCCAGCATGACAGGGGCGTAGAGGTTGATGACAGTTCTGTGATCGATGTCACGCCCTGATACACTTCAGGCGACTGCTGTAGCACTGCCACCTCCTCTCAAGCGACGGTGCAGGCTGCAACGCCATTTACTCCTCGAAGCCAACAAGATCACAGAGAGCACTCGCGGACTCGTGTTGGCGGTGGGAAGCGCCCCGACCGCAACGCGCGAGGCTTCCGCCTCTTAGCGACTTTCGGGATGTCGCGACTGCGCAGCACACATACTCTCGGGGCGTCAGGCACCTCCAGAGCGTCAAGCCCAGCGTTGATAGTGGCATGCGCAGTCTGACTGGCCCTTCTCTGCCAGCCATTTCTCATGGGCCACCTGAAGAAGTTTTTGACGTTGCCCAGGGCGTGCAGCACTAGACCGCTCGTCGTCGAGCCCTCGTCTCGCAGCCCAAACACGATCGGCACTCGCACGATGACCACGCGATCGAACCCCAGCGACTGGATGTCCCTCTCGAGCTGCTCCTTCATGCGGAGAAACGCGATGTTGCGCCCATAAGGAAAGTGGCTGATGGACGTGAGCACGAAGACCTTTGTGCCCGCCTCCCGTGCTGCCTTCGCGATGCGCAGTGGCAGCTCGTACTCAATGATTTGCTGATTCTTGCGACCGCCAACCTCCTTTGTCGAGATCGAGATGGCACAGAACATAATGTCAGGAGCGGGGTTGTGGGTCCTGACGAAGTTAGGATACGCGCTGATGAGGTTGTGAGAAAGCCAGACGTCCAGCTTCTCGTCGTCGACGTGAGGGCTGTTGCGGCACATGCATGTGACGTGCTTGACGTGATCGACCCCGAGAAGGCTGTGAAGGATGTGGGAGCCCTTTGACATGTCAGCATACTATCAAAGACGGACCGATGGCAGATACGATCACGTTCAGACGTAAGATGCTGGGCAGCCGGTGATATCGCTGATGTCACTCACCAAAAGACCCCTTGATCCGACTAAGCCCACCTCCGCCATCACGGCAGCCAGTAAAAGACGTTCTCTCGCGGCTCTGGGTCATCTGCACTCGACACAAACGAACACTTTACGCCAGACCCTTCAGCAGCTCATCGATTCAGCGAGGATGCCTGCGTTCTAGCAATCTTCGAGATAGCCACCCCTTGCTGCTCTCAGCCATACCCGAAGCCGTCGCCGCCGCCGACGCCGTTGCGGCAGTGAGGTGTGGAGTACTGAAATAAGCTTAAATACAAGGTTGCATTAGCGCGCGGCAGGGTCTTGGCGCTCTGATACCCGAAATAGACTGCGGACAGGCGCGATCGGCGGGCTTGATGGCGCGAGATGGGCCCAATCAGACGGCAATCGGGCCGTGCAGCGTGCAGCTCTCTGTAGCCGAGCGGGCGCACAGCCGGCGACAGGAGGCGGCGCGGGATCAGGAATGCTGCGTGCCAACGCCTCAGCCGATGGCGGTGTATCGGCATCTCATCGTTGCTGCCGGGCGTGCGAGGGGTAAATAGGCAGCCATTGGCCTCCTACTCGCTCCCACACTCTCTTCCTTGAGAGCCGGGAAGAGTCACGGTGAAGCTGGTTCAGCAGGACAAGCAGTCACAGCGACCATGGGCTCATCAACTTCAGAGACGGCCGCACAGGCCAGCACGACCGCCATCTCCTACGATACATTGGTCGGGCCGACTTACGTGACGGCGCAAACGCTGGTTCAGCAGGTCGCATATGCGCTGTCCGATAAGCTGTTCACGTACTCTCCCGAGACGTTCGACCTCGACACAGCAGTCAAGCAATGGTTCGCTGCCGGTGAGAAGAACGCCAATGGCTATCCGACCTCGGTGCAGGCCATGCAAACGCGGCAGGGCGCGGGGACAATTGCGCTGGGATACATCTTCTCGCAGGACTTCGACCTGAAGAAGCGGGGCATCCCTCAGACGATCATCGCCTCCTCCGCGACCCTGCGATTCATGCGTCCGGTGCTCGAACAGCTGGCGTTGCTGTACTCCGTCGCCAGCCCGTTCGTGGCACACGTGTCTGCTGTAGACTACCATGGTGACAGCACCCGTGGCGGCCAGCTCGTCACTGACTACCATGGCAGCCTTCGGCTCGCTGAGGAGCTGGGCCTCGGGCTCGTCGCCACTACTTCGACCCACGAGGCTCAGCACATGGCTCTCTTCAGTACCTTGCTGTCGAAGCTTCTGCCGACGCTGCACGTCTACGATGGCATCTGGATCGGCAGGGAGCAGACACGTGTCATTGACGTCTTTTCGCAGACACGCCTACATGCCATCGCTCGCGCGGTCGGCGGTCAGCCCGACGATGCGACCCAGAAGCACCTCGACGCAGAGGGCAAGCTGCTGCGCTTGTTGCAGGCATTCAACAATGAGCTTGGCACCGAATACGGCGCCTTCGAGTATCACGGCCACCCGCAAGCGACGTCCGTCTTGGTCACCTTCGGTACCGTGGAGTCCTCGCTCGCTGGACAAGTGAGCAAGGCTCTTGAGACGGCCGGCTACAAGGTTGGCACAGTGAACGTGCGCGTCTACCGACCGTTTGTTGAGGAGGAGTTCCCCAAGGTGCTCCCAGAATCTGCGCGGCATATCGGCGTGCTGGGGCAGGTGCCCACCGAGCTCGACGTCACCGAGGGCGGAGTCCACTCGCCCTTGTACGAAGACGTCTTGACGACGGTGCTGTTCGGTCGCATTGGCGCGACTCCCAGATGCGTCGACCTCAAGTACCCAACCAACCGGATCTGGACGCCCGCCGCCATTGTCAGGGCGTTTCAATCAATCGTGGAAGAGACCTTGCCGCAGGTTACCCGCCTTGTCGACCAGAGCACGCGGCAGTACGTCTTTTGGGATCTGGACGACTCTCCCTCCGCAAGCGCAATCACCGCTTTCTCGGCACAGCTCGCCAAGGACCCGGCGAGCAATGTGGCCAGCCAGACTACCTACGACAACCTCGTTCTCGGCGGCTGCGTGCGCACGGATGTGCGCCAAAGCGACATCAGCATCGACGCGCTGTACCACATCGACGCGGCCGATGTGGCCTACGTGGGAAGCCTCGATCTTCTTGAGAAGGTTGACATCGCACACAGTCTGCGGGCCGGGGGAACACTGATCGTCAACGCGCCGGGTGTGGCTGATGCAGACATTGAGACGAAGCTGCCGACGGCGTTGCGGCAGTCACTGTTCATTGACAAGATTGTCCTTGGTCTGCTCGACTCGTCCACTATTGATGGACCGGAGGCTCTCGCAAGTGAACTGCAGAGCCTCTTTGCACAGCTCGCCGCGGCTGGCTCAGATGGCAACGTGGCGGTTGTCGCAGAGGAGAGCTCGAAGGCCGTTCGCTACATCAGCATTCCAGAGTCTTGGGCCTCGACCGAGGACAATCAGACTGCCGAGTCCGGCAAGGCGAACCTCACTGACCTCAAACCCACCAGCTTTGTCCCGTTCGACAAGGACGAGGAAGAGATCGCCCCCGAGCTCAGCGACTGGCAGAGTGCCGCGAAGGCAATGCTATTCCAGGAAGCGTACAGCTCCGAGCATGCTCTTCGCCCTGACCTCCCCGTCAAGACCCATACCGTTCACGTCCGCGAAAATCGACGTCTCACACCGGAGACGTATGATCGGAACATCTTCCACATCGAGTTTGACTTGGGCGACTCTGGCTTGACCTACGACATTGGTGAAGCGCTAGGCATTCATTCAGAGAACGATGCGGAGCAGATCACTGAGTTCATCGAGTTCTATGGGTTGGACCCCGAAGCGGTCGTGTCTGTGCCGTCACGTACGGACGAGGACGCCATGGAGCTCAGGACCGTGTACCAGGCCCTGAAGTACAACCTTGACATCTTCGGCAAGCCGCCCAAGCGGTTCTACGAAGCGCTCGCGGCATTCGCCACAGATGAGGAGGAGCGGGCTAAGCTGGAGTATCTGAACAGCCCGGAAGGAGCTGCCGAGGTGAAGAAGCGCAACGAGGTGGACTTCGTGACGTTCGCCGACATTCTCCACGAGTTCCCGAGCGCACATCCTGCGTTCGGCGACCTCGTCCGCATCGTCAGCCCGATGAAGCGCCGCGAGTACTCCATCGCTTCCTGCCAGAAGGTCACGCCCACGACGGTCGCGCTGATGATCGTCGTGGTCGACTGGGTGGACTCCAAGGGCCGCAAGCGCTGGGGCCAGGCCTCGCACTACCTCAGCAAGCTCGCACCCGGCACCGCCGTCACAGTCAGCGTCAAGGCGTCGGTCATGAAGCTGCCGCCATCGTCCACGCAGCCCCTGATCATGGCGGGGCTGGGCACCGGCCTTGCGCCGTTCCGTGCCTTTGTGCAGCACCGTGCTCTGGAGAAGGCCCAGGGCAAGGAGATCGGGCCGATCCTGCTGTACATGGGCTCGCGCCACCAGCGCGAAGAGTACTGCTACGGCGAGGAATGGGAGGCCTACCAGGTCGACGGGATCATCACCTTGCTGGGGCGTGCGTTCTCGCGCGACCAGCCGCACAAGATCTACATCCAGGACCGCATGCGCGAGACCCTGCCCGAGATTCAGAAGGCGTACAGCCAGCAGAACGGCGCGTTCTACCTGTGCGGGCCGACCTGGCCGGTGCCGGATGTGACTGCGGTGCTGGAGGAGGCCTTGGCTGCCGAGGCGAAGGCTGCGGGCAAGAGGGTCGACACCAGGCGCGAGATCGAGAAGCTGAAGGACGAGGAGCGGTACGTCCTGGAAGTGTACTAACGCCTGTTGTCTGGAGTATCGCACCTACTGTACATAGTGTTCGCATGCCACCGCATGACACTGGAAATGGCATCACCGCACCCGTGGCAATTCAATGCCAATCAGTGGCGGTCGCGTACACTTCTCCCATCGCGCGGACGGGAGGTGCCATGACCTTTCAAGGAGGTGTCGCCGCCATGATAGCCAATGCGTACGGTCTCCAAGAGGCAAGCGACGCTGCACAAGCCTGAGTAGTCGTGGATTTGTATGACTGTCGAAAGCACTTTTGAACCCCTTCACGCTCAAGCGTCATGCATCACATCGTCATCCGACGCATTCTCCCACTCGCCATCGCTCCCTGCAACCACGACAATGTCCTCCTCTTGCTCCTCGTCCTCCTTGACTTCGCCGATCTCCTTCTCCAGCTCAGCAATCAGCTCCTCAGCATGCTCCTTGAGCCGCTCATCCTCGTACTCCTGCTGCTTGTAGAGTTTCAAGCTCTGCTTGAACCATCGCACACTGGATTGCAGCGTGCTCAGTCGCGTCTCCGGGTCCAGCTGTGATTTGGTCGCGGCTGGCGTTGGTGCGGACAACTCCGAGGACTCCGGCTCGCGGCCCTTGCCGAGGAGGTATAGCGCCCAACCACCGAGATACCAGGTCTCCACGCTCTGGTCGTCCTCCAGTATCATATCCTCGATGACGTCGATTGCCTCGCTCTCCATCTCCACCTCCAGCAGCAGTCTGACGAGACTGACACGGGCAGGGAAGGACGGGACCTTTGGTGACTCGGTTGGTAGCCCCCGCCAGATGCCCATACTCCGTGTCAGTGCTGCCCGGGCATCGTCGAATCTGAGCTGCGATATCCTCACGTTGGCGAGTGTTTGCAATGCCTCCGCGGACTCTGGCGCCATCATAACGGCTTCTGTGACGAGAGCTTCGCATCTGGCTTCGGCATCCGGTTCAAATCTGCAGGTCAGGGTATTAGCAAGGTAGCCGGCGCAGGGGGGGCACTGTAGCTATACTGACGATAGATCGGTCATGTAGATCTCCGCAACACTGCACAGAGCCGTAGCCAGCTTATGCTTGACCTCCTCGCAGGACAAAGCATCCTCCTCACTCCGGTCGCCACCCTCCAGCTTCTGGATCTGATTCCTGAGGATAGCGACTCCCTTCTCAAACCACTGGACGCTGTCCTTGCCGCCCTCAGGACTGATCTCCGCCAGCATCAGGAACTTCTCCGCGCCGCCGCCCTCTGTCACCGGCACCTCGCCTCGGGGGTCGAGCTCGACCGCCTTGAGAAAAGCCTGGCGAGCAGCATCATGGGCGCCCAGCTCGATGAAGATCTCTCCTAGCAGGCTCAGGCCCGGTAGCCTGAACGGCGAATCCTCCGGCAAGAGTGTGAACGCCTCGTTGACTTTCAATAGCGCTTCTTCGGGCCGGGCAAGCTGAAGGAGGCCGGCGCCTTCTTCCAAGAGCTCCGTTGGACTTCGCTCTGCTCGAAGGGTGGTGTGTTTCGAGGCCCGCTTCTTGGTCGACGCCTTCTTGGTTGTTCGTGATTTGGCCATGGCGATGGTGGTAACGGCGGCTGCTGATCAGGTTTGGAGCGGATGAGTAGGTCAGGTCAGGGTGCTTGATGACGAGTCTCAATATCCGTCAAGTGGCCAGCAAGAAGAATGAGCTCCTGTAGCAGTATGCATCGCCGCGCCGTCTCTGCTGCAGTACAAGTACGACCGATGACTTTTTGCCGGCAATGTGGATCCGTGCCCGGACGTGTAGTAAGTACTCCAAGCAAAAAGTTGATGGCGCCGCGGAGGTTTGGCGACAGATGAAACCGCAAGTTTGCACGCCTGTAGCTCCGGTCTGCATCTGACCAGTAGTGCGTTTGAGCTTCAGTGCGGTCAGCGGCGTTCTGACGGTCCTGCGAACGCAAGCGGAGCTGTCTGTCCGGCCACAAGACGACGCCTGACTCGACAAGGGCCGCCGCTGCCCCTCCCCCTCCCGCTCGTCCCGCCTCACTCACACTCGCCTGCAATCAGCCAGCACGTTGGGCTTGCGAGTGCATGCCGATCGGCGTCGCAATCGGTAGCTACTGGCCGCCAGCTTCCCCCTCTCTCACAATCGTCGACCGATACCGTCAATCACGCCCAACATGGACGCCAAAGCCCTCCTGATGAGCCAAGGCTGGTCCGGCCCAGGCAACCCGCTCAACCCGGGCCGGCGACCAGGAGCTCACGGCGGGCTGGGTTTGACGAAGCCCATCCTGGTGGCGCGCAAGCAGAACACGCTGGGCGTGGGCCGGAAGACGACGATCGATCACACAAACCAGTGGTGGCTGCGCGGGTTCGAGGCTGCGCTGAAGGGCGTGGGGACCGGGGCCGGGACCCCGGGCACCGCGACGCCGACGAGCGAGGACTCGTCGTACCGGTCTGGGTTGAGTGCGGGCAGCGAGCTTCATAGGTACTTTGTGAGTGGGGGGGTGTTACTGGGCACGCTGGAGACGCGAGCGCAGGGTCTCGAGCCCGCGAGGACGGGGGTTTCTAGCGCGGGGTCTACGCCTGTTTCTGAGGCGGAGGACGAGGCCACCAGCGAAAAGAAGAAGCACAAGAGCTCGAAGCGCAAGAGAGACCGGGACAACGAGGAGTCACAGTCCCGCGCACGGAAGCACCGCAGCAAGAGAAGCAAGACAGAGAAGAAGGAGAAGCATCGCGAGCATGGCGATGCGGACGACAAGGCGGCCCGACGTGCTGCAGAGAAGAAGGAGAAGAAGGATCTGCGGCGGGCAGAGAAGCATGAGCGTCGCAAGCGAAAAGAGGAGAGGAGGGCCAAGCGCCAGGCGAAGGAGGAGAAGCGGCTGCGCAAGGAGGCCAAGAGGGCGCGGCGTGCAGCAGAGGATGCCGATACCGCTACGTGAAGGTGTCACTACTGGTGATGAACCATGCTACATACGACTCGCGTCGCTGGCAGGGCTGTCCGCTGCCTCAGCGGTGGTGAACCTTCGCACTCAGATGGCACGGCATCATTAGGCACAGCAGAGTCTCGCCACAGACGCGGGCAGGACACGGATACGCTACGACTTACAGTCCTGCGTACGGTCCACCGCAGTTCGACCCCTCAAACACTCTCCCGACGCACCGTTGTCCGATCCAGCGTTGCCCTCGCCACCAGCAATGCACCAGCATGGACATCACCTGCTGTGGAGGCCTAAGCCGAGACGCCTACTCTCTCCCCCTGCCACCAGCGCAGCCCCTCTCGCCCCCGTCAGGACCCGCCGCCACACGGCAGGACTTCAATCAGGTGCAGCGACACGCAAGCAGGGCAGCATGGCAGCCCGACAGGACGGCACCCCGACGACTGCGCCGCGCCGCCACTCAGCTGGAGAAGCTACCACCGCGTCCGGAGTGCGAGCCATGCTGAATGCAATACAACAGTATATAAGATCTGACGAGGCAATCTGGAGAACGACCCGGCACGGCCTTGCGAAGGCATTGAATACAGGGAGCAAGGACCGGCGCGGAGCAGGTGGCGCGTGCACATGGATATTTGCAGCCCGGGCTAGGCTAGGAGCTGCCGGGCCCGCCGAGAAGCGCGAACCTGCGCACGATGCTCGGGCCGATCTCATCGTACTCCGCCTGAAATAATGTCAGTATAGGAAAGTAGGAGGAGATCATGCCTCTCGCTGCTAGTACATGAGCACAGTTGTAGGGGAAGAGAGGGAGGTCGCACCTTCGTATGACAGTAGCTCCTGAACTCAGGGGTGCTGGCGAGCAAGCTGCCACCGAACCACGGCCCGTAGCGCTGCCTCTTGTGGGTGATGACCTGGACGTCGAGGCCGCCGCTGCGGGCGCCGCCGCTGCGCAGCTCGCTGGCGCGGATGCGGTCCTCGACGAGGTGCTTGATGTCGCGCTGCAGCCTGCGGCCAAAGTCCTTGTAGAGGGTGGAGCCGCCGGAGAGGACGATGTTCTTGTAGAGCCCCCTGCGGACGTCGATGGGGGAGGACTGGATGACGCCGTCGACGATGGTGGGCAGCGGGGTGAGGAAGTCGGAGGAGTAGATCTCCGGGTTGAAGAAGATCTCCGGGGCGAGGAAACGCTCGTAGCCGACGTCGATGCGGACGGAGCGGCCGTTGGGCGCGGTGACGGTGTGGGTGAGCAGGCGGTCGGGCTCGCGGTCGTAGCGGGCGAACTCCTTGACGATGTCCGGGCAGACGTAGCAGTACTCCTCCTTGACGCGCTCGGCGGTCTTGAGGCTGCTGTCGGGCTCGCCGCGCTCGCGCAGCAGGCTCTGCACGAAGTAGGTGATGTCGCGCCCCGCGATGGGCACGGACTTGATGCTGCTGCCGATGACGTAGCCCTCGGCGACGGGGATGACGTGCGTGACGCCGTCGCCGGAGTCGATGACGCGATCTTCATCAAGACTTTCTCTAACCTGGAGATCTATCACGTGCCCGGGAAGATTAACGTGGTGCCAGACTCGCTGAGCCGCCTCCCTAGGGAATCTGAAAAGCAGCCTGATCGCATAGGATCGACGGACCGCGTCGATGATGTGGCGTTGCCAGATCAGTTGGGGAACACGGCCG
>JAGYHY010000359.1:0-10284 GCA_024244165.1 Ascosphaera acerosa | reverse complement strand
ATCTATTTTTGTTTTCTTTTACCCTAACTACTTAGGAGACTCTGATAATTATATAATGAAGGATTCGTTATTGTTATCCTCGCCACACCGCTATCCCTACTGACACGGCCCGCCGCAGAATTCCGCTTCACGCCGGCCATCTTCCACCCGAACGTGTACGCGGACGGGCGCGTGTGCATCTCCATCCTGCACAACCCGGGCGACGACGCGACGTCGGGCGAGGACCCGTCGGAGCGGTGGTCGCCGGCGCAGCGCGTCGAGTCCGTGCTGGTCAGCATCCTCTCGCTGCTCGACGACGCGGAGGTCAGCTCGCCCGCCAACGTCGACGCGGGCGTGCTGCTGCGCAACGACCGCGCCGCCTACGCCGAGCGCGTCCGCCGCGACGTCGAGCGCGCGCGCCGCGACATGCCCCCCGGCTTCGTGATGCCGTCCGCCGACGCGAGCGTGGGGGCCGCTGCCGCTGCCGCTGCCGCCGTGGCAGGGGCTGGTGGCGAGGGCGAGGGCGTGGGGTGTGGTAGTGGCAGTGGCAAGGGGCGGAGGGAGAGCGCGGCCGCGTCGTTCGGGGACGAGGGCGACGAGTTCTGGTTGGAGAGCGCGAGCGAGGACGAGTACGAGTTCGAGCTCGGCGGCAGCGAGTCGGAGATGGAGATGGAGTACTACGATGACGACGACGATGACGAGGAGGAGGAGCAGGCGCGCGGGCAGCCCGCGTTGCCCGCGTCTGCGAAGGAGGGCGCGGCCGCTGCCGAGACGACATTGTCGGGGGCTGTGGCAGCAGCGGAAAGACCGCTACCAGAGTCAGGTGCTGCAACGCCATCGCACGCGTCTGGCCACCGATGACACCGACCGCGTGTGTCGTGTCGCTCGTATCGCCGCGTCTTTCCGCACCCGTCTTTCCGCACCCGTCTCTTCCGCCACTTCGCAATCAGCATCATCATCATCGTCAACATCATCGTCGTCATCATCATCAGCACTTCTCAGCAGCAGCAGCAGCAGCAGCAGCAGCAGCAGCAGCATCGCCAGTATCGCCCACCTCGTCACCGTCCTCTGTCCTGCCTTGCGCCCACCGCCGCATACCCTCTTCACTTACCCCCCACGCGTTGACAGCGCAGCATATTTCATCATCTGTTGAACACCACAGTCTCAGTCTGTTTCCAAGCCATGCAACCAAGCACCTGTCAATAATGCTAGTCTCATTGGCACCCAGGCATCCAAGCGTGACCGCGCCCAACGCAAGCCATCAGATATAGGCGGGAGTCGTCCGCGATGGCACGAGCGACCTACCGTGAGTCTCGACGATGCCGTCGGCTTGCCTGACCAGCAGCCAAGTCCCTCGTCACAATCACAGGCATAGCAGCAGACC
Source organism: Ascosphaera acerosa (assembly GCA_024244165.1). NCBI lineage: Eukaryota > Fungi > Ascomycota > Eurotiomycetes > Onygenales > Ascosphaeraceae > Ascosphaera > Ascosphaera acerosa. The sequence goes on along the minus strand of JAGYHY010000359.1, from coordinate 8,921 downwards.
CTTCGTCCCTCGTACTGTAGATTGCCGTCTGGCCCGTCTGTCGCTGAGCCGGCAATCCAGTCTGCAAGGCCTCGCTCGTCTCGCCCGACACGAGGGCCGTCCAGGCACTGCTGACTCTGAGGCGGCGGGTGGCCGAGCCGGTCCCTGAGCCGCCGTGCTGCGGTCCGCGCACTCGTGGAAACGAGCTGTAGCGTCTCTCTGCATGCTAGAACCTCCCCGGCACCAGGTGCTCTGACTCGCCCGTGGGATGGTTCTAATGGGAAGGCGATGTTTCTCATACTGCAGTTCCGCCGGACTAGCTCGCGCAGACGACTGCACAGGTGTAGTCGCCGGAGTACACGGTGCAAGAACTGGGAGCTGTCGAGCGTTGTATCGTCCTCAGAACGGCGTCGGGGCGAGCAACTGATTCGAGATCTAGCATTGATGCTGTGGCTCGTCCATCCAACCAGCCCGGCACCCTTCAACGAGTGAGGACTGCCTGCTAGCCTTACTGCGTGTCGGTGGCACTCTGCTCTTCGCAGCTGCAGCGCTGCCCCGACCGCCGACTGGGTCCAGCCCACACCCGGTAGTAGAACCGCATTCTGCCCGCGCTTCCCTGCTGCAGTGCCGCGCAGAGCTGAAATTTACTGCGCCGCCGCAGCATCGCGACATCGCAACTCTGAAGTGCTTCTCTGCCTACTGCACAATTGCCAAACACACACCAATTCAGCCAGCAGATCAGTCAAGCGTGCCCCTGTCATCTTCACCCATCGCCACACTCTTCCAATCGCACCACACCACCCTCATCCCCTCACAATGGCCGACAACGACGCCCAGGTACGTCCCGACCGATCGTTGCAGCATCGCCGACGGCCACTGCAGCCTGCGCCGACTACTGACACATGAGTTTGCCTACCCGTCTTTAGCACGAGCACACCTTCGAGTCCGCCGACGCCGGCGCGTCCGCGACCTACCCGCAGCAGTGCTCTGCGCTGCGCAAGAACGGCTTCGTGGTGATCAAGGGCCGGCCCTGCAAGATCGTCGAGATGTCGACCTCCAAGACCGGCAAGCACGGCCACGCCAAGGTGCACCTGGTCGCGCTCGACGTGTTCACCGGCAAGAAGATGGAGGACCTGTGCCCGTCCACTCACAACATGGAGGTTCCCGTGGTCACGCGCCGGGAGTTCCAGCTGGTAAGCAGCCGGAGATGCTCCCCCCTCCCCCTCCTTGTTCGAGCTGAGAGTGCGTGGTGCTGACCCCAAGTCCCCGTGGGTTACAGCTCGACATCACCGATGACGGGTTCCTCTCCCTCATGGCCGACGACGGCACCACGAAGGACGACGTCCGTCTGCCCGACGGCGAGGTTGGCGAGAAGATCGACAAGCTCTTCCGTGTCGAGGAGAAGGACACCAGTGAGTTATTCCCCGCGTCTCCATGTGATGTGCACTCGGCCAACTGCTGACCACCACTGCCCCGGGCAGACGTCATCGTCCTCACCGCCATGGGCGAGGAGGTCGCCATGGACGCCAAGGAGGCCCCCCGCTCTTAGACGGCCATTGCATGGACGGTTGCGGTTGCGATTGCAGCTGCAATTGTGAGCATCGGCGTCAGCGACAGCGACAGCGACAGCGTCAGTGCGGAGCCACGAGGTCGAGTTGGAGTTCGAGTTCCTCCCCGAGCAGCAGATCAGCGCCATATGTCTTCTTCCAATCATCATTAGACTTCTTCCTTCCTCCGCCCTCCCATTCACGATGCGTCCTCCAAGTCTGATCGAGCGCGCCAGCAGGGCGGCCAATGCATCTTTTGGCGGCCTCCAGAGGGGAGCAGGGTCGGGCGAAAAGTACGTCGGCAACGCTGTCCGAGACCGTCCGCGCGACGGGCTTGTCCAACATGATTTCCGCTATCATACACCTGTCTGTGCCCTGTGTCAGCGGCAGGTCCAACTACATCAGTTGACTGCCCGGCGCGGTCCAGCACGCGATGCATTGGCGGCGAACAGGATCACCACCCGTTCCCGAGATGGCTGATGGCAGTCGCCATGGCGTTACCGTTGACAGCAATGCTGCCATTGCTCGAACGCCCCCCTGTAGTCTCGGCCGTTCCTCACGACGCCAATCACCACAGTCTCGCTCTCGCTCGCTGCATCAGCGTAATGAGCGCCGTGTCGATAGGCCCGGATTCGGACCCAAGTATGCAGCTTGCCCAACAGCCACACAGACAGCCATGCACAGGCATTTCTGAAGGATGGTCTGCCCTCTACACAGCAGTCAATGGCAGTGATAACGGCAGGCGAACGATGTCTCGCTATCAGGCCGCATTGGCTGTCGCTGCCAGTACCGTTGCCCTCGCTGCCCTCGCTACTCCCAATCCCTCTCCTTTGCCTGCATTCTCGCCTCGCCTTCATCCCGTGTTTCACAGTGCAACCTTGCGACTTGTCAGCCCCGTCCATTGTGTCAGCTGTGTTTCCAATGGCTCGCCCGCTCTCGTACGGGACAGCGTCTCCAACCCCACGAGGCTGAACTGGCAATCCGAGCGAGAAAGCACATGCGGGTGCGGGTACGGAGGCGGAGGCGGAGGCGGATGCACATGCGACAAACTAACGGGCGGGACCAGGACCACCACCACCACCCACCGCCGTCGCCGCCGCCGCCGCCAGCAGGACCAGGACCCATCGCGCCCAGGTAAACACCGCCGATCCCTGCTGCGCCGTGCTGCAGCAGCAGCTCTTGATCTGCCCAAGCACGCACAAGCCGCCGCAGCTCTGCTAGTCGCAAGGAGGAGGTTTGCTCCCTCTCACTGCCTCGTTCTTCTCTTGCTGTCATTATAGCTCATCGCAGCAGCAGCAGCAACGCCTGGCAGGCCCGACACACAGCAGCATGGCTACCGGTCAATTGGGTATGCGCATCACCCTCCATATCTGCCCCCTGTCCGGTCTGACACGTCCGATGCGAGCTAGCTTAGCTCCAGGGAGCTACTGCATCACGCTACGTCGGACTTTACAGGCTGTAGCTCTAGCTAGGACTGTGGCCACGGCTACTGCTGGGCTGCAACGATAGCCACGGGCAGTCGAGCTGCGCAGCTCGAAGCTTGTTGGGCGAACCTCACGCTGACCTCTTCTATCTCCTGCAGGCTGGCCCTCGAGCAGCGGCCTCACCCGCAACGGGGACGCGACCACCCTGGCAGGTGCAGGCATGCACGCGGGCGCTCAAGCAGAGGATGCGCCGCAGCGACAGATCACGTACTACCACTCCCTGCTGTACCGGACGCTGAGCTGGGAGAACCCGAGGAAGACGTTCACATCGTACCTCTCCATCCTTTCCGTCATCCTCGCGCTGCAGTTCCTGCCGCTGCTCAGGTGGTTCTTCAAGGTCCATTACATCGTGCTCGGGTGTAGGTCGCCTCTGCTCCCCCCGTCCGTCATGACCGACTCCAAGTGCATCTGCTAAGCAGACAAACAACACCAGTGACTGTCGCGTTCGAGGTCGCGGGCAAGATCCTTTTCAACCACGGCCTTGCGAGCTCGTCGCGGCCTCGCAAATACTACACCGTTCCGCGTGAGACGCTGGACTCGCTCCTCGAGGACGCGGAGCAGCTCTTCGACTTCTTCTTGATCGAGTTCCAGCGCGTCATCTTCGTCGAGAACCTCCTCTACACGATCGCCGTGAGTCTACCACGTGCCGCTGTGTAGAGACACCGTGTGCGGCAGACCCGAGCAGTGCCACTAACTCACGTCGAACCTGCACCCAGACCTTCCTCACCTCCCTGACCGCCTACGTCGCCGTGCTGATCTTCCCCCTCTGGGTCCTCGCAATCCTCGGCGTCTCGACCGCCTACTTCGCCCCACTGATCTACCTGACCAACAAGCCGCTGATCGACGCTGAGCTCGCCGACCTCGAGCTGCTGGTGACCGCCCAGATCCAGCACGCCAAGACGTGCGTCCTGCACCAGACGACGCGCGCGCACTCCGCGGTGCGCGGGTTCGTCGACGAGAAGCAGGCCCAAGCTCACGAGTTCGTGGTCGCGCGCAGCAATGCGCTGAAGGAGGCTGCGGCGAACGCGCAGGCGCGCAGGGCCGCCATCAGGCAGGCGAACGCGAACGCGACCGCGAACGCGGCTGCGGGGGCTGGTGCCCGTGCTGGCGTCAATGGTCTCGCGGCGCAGAAGCGCAGCGAGGCTGGCCTCCTGACGGAGGCGAGGGCGAAGGAGGCGGAGGACGAGGCCGACGAGCGCGAGGTCGCGGCCTCGACCGAGCTCGCGGTCGCAGCGAAGGAGATGGAGGAGGTCAAGATGGGCAGCGTGGAGTCGTCGCCGGCCGTCGTGAGCCCGCCTGCCGAGGTCTCGGGGCCCAACAGCGCGAAGATCGAGACCGTCCCCGCGCCGTCTGGCCTGCCTTCCGCGCCGAAGGGAGACCTCGTCAAGAAGGAGGAGGATGCCGCAGCGCCTGCAGCTGAGGAGGCGGCAGGGCTGGCGCAGCGGCAGAACGAGAGGGAGGGCGCTACAGCTGTGCTGGCGTGTCTCATCTAGCATCGTGGTCGGATTGCCTTGCGTCTTTGCACGGCGTGCCGCGGTGGCAGACACTCGGGATGTCTGGGCGTGCCACTGGCAAGCACCTGGCAAGCGCCTGAGCACGACTGGCGAGGTGGGTCGAGTCAGATCTTTGGCGGCCAGTTCGTCTAAGGCAGACGACGGCACTCTGACTGGCCCGAGCAACTGGAGGTTCGCGGAAGGCCGACCGTCCGCGTCACCCGCTGGACCTGGCCGCAGCGCGACAGCCCCGTGTCGTGCCAGTGTGCGCGCGCAAAGCACTCATCGCGCATCGCGCTGTCGAGGTCTGGAGCAGTGACGCTGCGTTTTGCATACGCTGCCTTTCCCCACCAATGTCACCATGTATGTACAAGCCCATGTACCGGGCCATGCTGCTGCTGCTTCTGCGCCTGCCCGCAGTCTCACCGGGGCCCGTCCCTCACGTAGTACAGCTCGTGCATGCCACTGCACCACATCTCATCTGCCTCTGCACAACTTGGCACGCAGCGTCAGTTTGCGTCTGACGGTTTAATGGGGCGGGGTGACATGGGGTGGACGGCGGAGGGGATCCGCTAGTAATGGCGCTTGCACCGTGAGACCGGCACTCACATGCACCGAGGGCGACAAGGACAGGGACAGGGACAGGGACAGGGGCTCGAGGCCTGCGGCTGCAAGCAAGGGATCGCCGGCTCCCTTGGATTCGTCTCACCGGCGGCTGTTGCGAGCCAGGTCTACGCGAGCGCTTCCTCGTCCTGGCCCATCACCATGCTCACCGCAACCTGGGGAACTCGTCCTCTTATCGCAGCTGGCAGCTCGTCGTCGGCCCGTTAGTCCGATGCCCGGCACAGCCGCCAGCTGCCGGTGCTGGCGAGGCGACAAGACTGAGGTGGCATGTCTGCTAACGTGTGCCGTGTGCCTTGGAGCCCAATCTCCAGCGCAGCAGCGCAGCCAGACACGGCCGTGGCGTGGCAGCGGCAGCGGTAGTTGCAGCAATCGCTCGCTCCCACGACGGCAGTCGCAGTCACCGGCATCTAGACAAGCGACACTGTCATTTCTCGACACTTGAAGCTGCACGGTCGGGCCTGCATGTGGCCAGCGAGCAGACCAGCGATCACCCCCTCCGTCGACACGGCCGCTGCTCAGCGCACCGCAGCGAAGGTGACGCCTCGATGCACGCATGCACGCTGCACGCCTGCACGTCTCATGCACGTCGATCGCACGAGGCACACCGGTTCTTTCTTCTGCCTCCTGCACGTCCAGTACATGCAGCACCTGCACGACAGACGTTCGCGCGGCGCCGCGCCGGGTTCAGGGGTAACCGTACCCGCAACCGTAACCGTACCCGTGCCTGTGCCCGTAGCCGTGAACGCAACCGCACGCAGGAGCAGGACAGGGGTGCGCGGCCCGCTGCGCCAGCGCCGGCGTGGGTGGGAGTGGCTCGACTTGGCTGGCCTGCCATATGCGTGGTAGCGCGAGCGAGAGCTCCAGTTGTACGGGGAGAGCTTACTGCCGCTCGCATTGTCATGGGCGTGAGGTGATGCGAATGGATGAAATGCGTATGCTAGAGTAAGTACAGATGATAACAGGATTCTATGCCAACCAGCATTGCAGGTACAGTATCAGGAGCCAGTCGAGCGTATAGACCAGTGTGGCAGGGCCTCAACCCACGCCGATGCAAGGACGGAATGTATGCTAGCAGGCTCAGAGCCCAGTCATGACCGCGTTGTCGTCGTCGTAGCGCGGGGGCGAGGGGGACGGGTGGCCGCTGCCGGAGCTTCTCAGCGCGAGCAACGCCTGCGCGGCAACGCCGGCCTCCTGGCTCTGGCTGTGGCCGTGCGAGTGGTTGCACAGGTGGGGGATCGAAATCCTCCAGCTGGGCGCGGTGGAATTGTACCGCGTGGACGCCGGCGACGGCATCTGCATCGACTCTGGCGTGCTCCGGCTGGTCATGCCGCTCGTCTGGCGGCCGTCGCACCGCCAGTCTTCGCACCTGCCGCTGCAGAGCGCTTGCGCTCGGTGGTCTTCGTCCTGGTCCCACCCCCGTCCGTGCTCCTGGCCTTGCGAGTGCAGCGAGCTCACCGATCTGCGACTCTCCGGGGACGGATACGCGAACACTGATGGGGGCGTAGACGGGCTCTGCCGACGACCGAGCCGCTCGTGCTCTCCCTCGATGAGTAGATGGTTGATGACATAGTCCGTCGCCAGCTTGGGCGGTGAGCCTTCCCGGTACTCTGCAGGCATCGGGTCGCCGTGCCGTGCGCATAGTTGCACGAACTCCGGCCCAAAGACAGGCACGAGGAGCCATCTGAGTCTGAAGCAGAAGGTGGCCGCTAGTGCCCGTGCTGCTTCGAAGGGCAGCCAGTATCCTGCTCGTAGTGTCAGCGCGTGTCTCGTCCGATTGTCAAACGTGGATCTCACTCACCCTGAGCCACAACCTGTCCTCCCTTGACGTTGTGTGCCAGCTCTCTCAGACCCGGATTCGCATCGAGTGCTCGCCCGGGCTCGCCCTGATGGTACGGCGGTCAGCGCCTGGCGGTGGCGTACGGACTCTCCGATGCAGCCAGGCGTACCTTTCCTAGCTTGAACGCCTTGAACAAGTCCGTGATCCTGACAAGGCCAGTCTGGTGGTCCCAGGCCACGCGCCTGATCTTCTCATCGTCGGCCTTCCTCGGCCCTGCCAGATCGCCGGCTCTTCGTCCCTGCTCAGGCTGGTGGTGGCACGCATCTCCCCCCGTTTGCTGCCTGCACCAGCCTGGCTGCCCATGCTGGTCAAGTCCTCGGCAGTCACGCACAGGCTCGCCATACCCCCGGGTCTGGAAGGTGTACTCGAGGACTGCACCATTGGTCAGAGTGCGATCACGCTGAACTGGCACCACACGTCTACTCTACCTTCAAGACTGTTCCGGCCTGTCCTGCTCGTAAAGTCCTCTTGCGAGTAGGGGATGTGGTGCGGCCGAGTGCTGATCTCGCCCAAGGCTGGCTGGACGGCGTACGCGTGGAACGCGTTACACAGCTCGGCGCAGGGCTGCTCGAAGGCAGCATAAGGGGGTGGGAGGTGGTCGTGAGAGCCATCTCTCCGTCCTCGCGAATAGTCCGGTGGTGTGAACGATGGGTATTCGTTCGGCTGCATCTTGGCGCTTGGGCAGTTGTCCTGTTGCCTGAGCACAACCACGACGGGTTTGGTTATGCGGTCGCGATGCCCGGCCAGGTACGTTTGGCCGTCACGTTATTGTTGCTGCTGCTGTTGCTGCTGCTGCTGCTGCTGCTGAATGCTCAACGGCCACGAGCGCTGGTGGATCAGAAAGCCAAAAAGTCATCACCGGGCTTTATATGCAGCATGGTGACCCTTCCGACTCTCGCACCCCTCCCCTCCCGCTGCCACTCTGCTGCTAGCGCTTCTTCGCAGCAGCCTGCGCATCTCGATCAGCCTCACTCTCTCTCACCACTCCACGGGGCAGCGGAGGGGGAGGACGGACTCACCAGATAGCACTCCTTCAGGCGCATGAACTCCTTCACGCACATGTCCTTGTGCACGCCCTGGTAGTCGGCCAGGATGCACTTCCCGTAGGCGGCGCCCTGGCGACGATGGCAAGGCAGTCAGTCAGTTGCCATCACCCCACGGCAATGCAATGGCATGGCAACGGGGATGCATCCGTCTTCTCCCATGGCATCGCATCGCATCGCATCAATGGCAAGTTGCTAGGCATCACCACGTACTTCGGCCGCGCACCTGGCGGCGGCGTGCGCGATCTTCTCGACGGGGCGGGTGCGAGCGGGCATCGCATGAACAGCTCGATGAAGAGCAGGTGAGCTGTCCCCCGGGCTATGATGGCTATGATGGCTCTGATCTAGTCTATCGCAACCTGGGTTGTCTGGCCTGATCCGCCGTGGCTCCGTCGTGTCTTCGAGCTGCGGATCGGCGCGACTCAGCGGCGTCAATGCGATGCGATGACTGATCCGTCGATTGATGCTGCGCTGGGGAGCTGGGGGGCCATGCGACTCTCCAAGATCAGGATTCTATCGGTGAGAGCATGCGCCTCGTCCGTGAGCAGCCACCGCTGATGCCCTGCGCCATCTGCTCCTCTGTCGACGCCCCCTGCTAGCGGTGCGAGGGCCACGGCGGCCGCGATCGGTGATCGGTGACCCTGCGCGCCATCACAGACACACACACACACACACACACCCGCGCCTCGACAGCAGGAAGAGAGGGAGGACGAAAAGGAGGGGGACGACGAGGAGAATGCGCGGGCAGCTCGTCGACAGCCTGGTCCCGTCACCACCACCATCGCCATCACCATCGCCGCTGAGCTGGCTGCGCTAGCGCAGCTCAAGACGCAGCGACAGCTGGCCTGGCCTCGATCACGCCGCTAGAAGAACCCGCGAGCAGCAGCAGACAAGAGATACGAGACACCATCACG
>JAGYHY010000358.1:0-10293 GCA_024244165.1 Ascosphaera acerosa | reverse complement strand
TGCATGCCAGTAGGAAGCGTAGTGTCGGTAGATGGAGCTACGCCGTAGCTCTGGTAGCTGCAGTTGGCAGCATGGGGTGGGAGCTTCGGCGCCGGTGAAATACCACTACGCTGCAGCAGCAGCAGCAGCAAATGCCCAACCCCTTTGGGCAGCCGCAGCCGCAGCCCGCACAGCAGCAGCCTAACCCCTTCGGTCAGTCACAGCCCCAGGCGCAGGCGCAGCCCGTCGCGCCCTCGCCGGTCGCCGCGCAGCCACAGCAGCCGTCGCAGGTGCAGGCCAACCCGTTCACCGCTCTCGCCGGCGCTCTCGCTGGTGCGGGCGCGGGGGCTGGCGCTGGTGCCGGGTTCGGTGCATCCGGTGCTGCTGCTGCGCCAGCACAACCCCCCGCCGCAGCCACAGCCGCACAGCCAGCGCAATCGCCCTTCGGAGCCGCCGCCGCCGCCGCCGCCGCCGCCACGGCATCCAGCACCGCCACCCCGGTCCGCTTCACCGAGATGCCACAGGGCCTGGACTTCACCCCGACCGCCTTCAAGGGCGAGACGGCCCGCGAGCCCCCGCCGTCCGGCAAGCTGCTGCGCTGGAAGGGCCAGCCCGTCGTCTACGTCCAGGGCGAGCCGCGCTTCCAGCACCCGCAGGACAGCCGTGTGCTCATGCACATCTACTTCCCCGACGGCCCGCCCAACGTCCAACTGCTCGCCGACGTCGAGGGCGCGCCCGAGCAGTACACCCCCGAGCTCACGCAGTTCTACCAGCAGGTCAAGCAGGCCGGGCGGTTCAGCAGGGTCCCGCTGGTCCCGCCGAAAGCTGCGTGGTGTGATTTCGATCTATGATGCGATGCGGTCTCTGCGCGAGCGATCAACTCGGACCCATACAGCCGCAAGCAGGCGAGTATCGCTGCTGCATGCGTCCGACGGCTGTCAGGGTCGGATCAGGAGCACTGCGGTGCTACGAGACAGATCAACGCGCTCGTCTCGACAGATTGAGCCGCCCAGTCAGGTCAGGTCTGGCCTATGGTAGTGCCATGCCCAGTGCGGCTAGTCTCAGCGATCCAAATCCTGATTATGGGTAACGCTATCGTCCAGCAGATTCAAGACCACGCGCCAGTCACTGTCACAGCGACTGGCACGACTCAGCAACAGAGGCGGCCCGTCCAAAGCAGGTCGCAGCGACCTGGCAGGCCATACCCCAGTCACAGACTGCCGCAGCCACTTGTCACACCCACGCCATGCGATCGATGAAGGACTCGCATGATCTGACGCGCGCGATTTGCCGACAGGTTCGCGGGGATATGGCGCTCACATGATGGTACTGGACAACATAGGGGTGCGATCGCCTGGTATCGATGCGTCCTTGCGATCGGGCGCATCGCCTTGCAACGCTTCGTGAAGGAGTTGCTGCGAGTCGAGTCATTTGGTCAGGACAGGGCAGCGTACGGTCAGGTATCAGTCCACCAGCCACCTCAATGAGGAGGTCGACTGCCCATTGATGATGAGACTCGGGCCAGGCCTCTGGTTGAAGGTGCTCATGGACGCCTCCCAGCACCACGACGCCGCCTTGTCACCTCGGCTGCCCTGACCAGCTGGGGAATGATGATGGGTGGAAGGGCACGAAACTCTCCAGGATGAACAGATGAGACCCCTCCACCGTACATGTGATGCATGTACTGCGCACGATATAGCTATGATTAGCGTGCCGCCTCATCTAGCCTGCGGAGCTCCATTGATTTCCCGTGGTGCATGTCGTACTCCCCAGCTCCATCGCTGCGTCAAGCGATCGATGCAGAGGAATATTGGCATCGTAATATTGTGCAGCACGCCATTCAGACCCCGCCCTCCTGCGGTGCATACTCTCACGCACAGAAGACATCGATCTACAGACCAGCTATCCGGCCAGCCACATGCACTTGTCCTGATTGTAGAACCTCTGTCATCCTGCCAAAGTTTCCCTCAGGATGACAGTAACGTTGTCAGGTTTAAGAGGAGGTAAAGCGAATGATCAGAGGCCTCGGGGTGGCTAAAGGTGGCGAAAGGTGGCGAAACACTCGACGATCATGGTCAATGCCAGCAGCTTGAGAAGTAGTGGGAGCTGAAGAGAGCTGCATGAGACGGCAGCCAGCTTAGAGCTTGGCCTGTCAACCATCCTTGCACAAAAAGCCATTGGCCCCAGTGCTCATTGGCTTGAGCAAATTCATCACTGTCTGTTCCTTGGACAATCCAAAAGAAAGGCATTGTCTCAAAAGGTGAAATATCAAACAGTGCCTTGCAGCTCCCCCAATCCCTAGCCTTCCCCACAAACAGATGAATAAACTTGATTTGTTTGCAGATATGGCCTAACTCCTGCTACCAATGGCCGCCAAAGAACATCTGACAGATGCTGTCAGTGTCCATGCCAGTTGCCATCAACCGACAGACGTAAGGGACCGAAGACACGGCCCCATAACACAAGATATGCACTTAATGCACCAGGCTAGGAAAGCTAGTCTTCAGACACTGCATAAGCAGACGCACGACTGTGCTACTGTGACTACTTAACGTGCTGAATCACAGATAGCGCTGCTAATCTGCAGCTGCCAGTATCAGGCACGTCCGATGACAGGTGTTGTTGGTCTTCATGGGAACAAGCATGGAGACAGTGGACGTGTAAATGGGCTTACTTACTTCCTTACTCACTGATATTCTTAGGGCCTCTGTCAAGGCCGGCGACACCACGCTGCCAGCCGTGCGAGGCCGTCAGCGGCTCAGGGGTTCAGGGGGTCAGAGCGTGGCGCAGACGCGCGAGTTCGCCAGCTATCAATGCAGCTATGTATACCGATCTGCTGCCAACGGCTGCGATGTCGTGCCGCCGTAGCAGCAGGCGCAGCAACGAAATGAGATGAGCTGAGCATGTGGCGAGTTCCGTAGCGACGAGGCCGACCCGCATGGCATGTGGATGACAGTAGGTTATCTCACAGGATTGGGCAGAGCAGGACGAGTCCAAAGGCGATGGCAAGAGGTGACAGAAACGTGCGATCTTTTGAGTTCGACGAGTTCGGGGGGCGATGCGACGCAAGCAGGCACATTCAATCAAAGCAGCACAATGACTCGGACATGTACTGTGGGCGTGGTGGAACAGTCGACGGGCGGGCCAAACTGGATCATCGGCTTTGCAGGCGCGGCGCGAGTGAGACTAACGGCAGGGGAGGCGATGGTGATATGCAATGCTGGCGGTATGCGGCAGGTAACATGGAAAGGAAGGTAAGAGGGGAAGCGACGCCAGCGAGTGCTGGCAAGAAGGTCGCGAAGGGGTGATCATCTGGAGGAAAGCACGTGGAGGAGATGCAGACGCCGAGTGAGGGATTAAAACGCAGGAAGCACTGATGGAGGCGACAGTAATGGCCGTTGAATGAGCAGACACGCCTCCGTGTCGTGCGTGGGTGGCACGATCGTCGACAGCCAGGCCGGCCGGGCCAGCCAGGCCAGCCAGGCAGATCACCTCTTCTTGCCGTTCAAATGCCCCTTCGTAACATCCCCCTCGCTCGAATCCATCATCATGCTGCGCATGAACGTGATGTAGTCGTACTTGGGCAGGTCCCTGTCCTCCGCGAGGTCGGGCCCCTTGTGCATGGGCATGGTGTGGACGAGGTTCTCGATGAGGTCGTCCGGAATCAAGGAGTGGCGGAGGTCGAGCTCTGTGACATATGGCTTGCCGTCTGCGACCTCCCTGAAGCTCTCGAAGACCTGCTCGGCGGTGTTCTGGTCCTCGGTGACGCTGACCATGAACTCGATGAACTGCTCGAAGTTGACGCCGGCGCCGCGCTCGGCGCGGTCGCGGCCGCAGACCTCGACGAAGGTGTCGTGCATCTGCTCCTCGTCGTAGACGAGCCCGAGGCTGGCGAGCGCGGCGGAGAACTCGATCTCGTGCAGGGTGTTGGAGCTGTCGCGGTCGAAGTGGCGGAAGACGCTCTCGAACTCCTCGAGCTGGATGAGGGTGAGGTTGTTCATGTTCTTGCCGAGCACGACCTGGTTCTCGAGGAAGGTGAGCTTCTTCTGCACGCTCGACTGCACGAGCCCCAGCTCGTACACCAGCTCCTCGAACGTGTAGGTCGTGTAGTCGTTCTCCTCGATGTTGGCCTCCTGGCACTCGGCGTCGAGGTCGGCGATCGTCGCGAGGAACTGCTCGAGCGGCGGCAGGTTGCGCTTCAGCTTCTGCACGTGCGCCAGCTGGTCCTCGACCTCGCCCTCGAGCCCGGACACCGCCAGCGTCAGCGTGTTGAGCGTCAGCGCAAAGTCGTTCGCCTTGTCGGCGAACGTGCGCCGCAGCGCGTCCTTGATGTCGCGGATCATCTCGTTGATGAGCTTGCTGCGCTCGCGCTCGTCGTGCGTCAGCGCGGCCCACTCGGCGTCGAGGGCGTCCGGGGTGAGGTGGGCGGGCGGCGCGTACGGCCGCAGGCGGTAGGTGTTGAGCTTGGTCTTGATGTTGCCGAGCAGGGCGTTGAGGTCGGACTTCTCGGCGACCCAGGCGCGCTTCTCGCGCTTCTTGTAGGCGGCGAACTCGGCGGCCTGGGCCTTTGCGTCGGCGTAGGTGCTTGCGGCGGGCAGGGCGCGCCACGCGTCGCGCTGGCCGCGGATGGCGGCGAGCAGGCGCTCCATGCGCTCCTCGTAGGAGTTCTGCATGTCCCACGCGCCCTGCATGTTGAGCACGAACTTCTCGACGCGGCGGCCGGCGTTCTCGACGCGCTCGAGCTGCGAGAAGGCGTGGAACCAGTACGCGATGTAGGTCATGAGCGAGCGCTCGTCGGGCTTCTTCACGTCGCACACGTCCTCCACGTCGAGCAGGGCGGGGATGCCGATCTCGCGCGCCGCGATGTCGAACGCCAGCTGCATGTTGCCGCGGTGGTCGGCCTTGTCGAGGGTGTCGTAGTCGATGAGGTCCGGGCGGTGGATGTCGAGCAGCGCGCAGAAGGCGAGGCCGTCGTTCCAGCTCGCCGTGAAGTCGCGCACGTTCACGCCGCGGTAGCACGCCGTCTTGCGCTGGCACCACAACAGCAGCCCTTCCTTGGCGGTCATCCCCTCCGCGCTGATGTCGCTGATCGTGAAGCGCAGGATCAGCGTCCAGATGAGGCCCAGGATGATCTTCTGGTTGCCGTCCACCACGTCCTCGGCGCCGATGTTCGTCATCGGGATGCCCCGCGACGTGATGTACTTGAGGCACGTCATCACGTTCTCGCACCGCTGCACCCGCAGCTTCGGCTTCGACGCATACCGGCCGAGGGATTCGTTGCCCAGCAGCTCCAGCACGTGGATGAGGATGACCTGAGACTGTCAGTAAGAGGAGGTGAGGTGGCAGGAGCGCCTTGGAGGTGACATACGCCGTCGGAGAGGTCCTTGACGAGGTCGTGGATCTCAATGTTCCTCGCCGCGAGCTTGCTATTGAGCCTGTGGGGGAACAGAACCGCATGGTCAGCACCCTCCTGATGTCCTCATGACTGTAGCTGGTGCCGAAGACAGGACAATGCCCACCACTTCTTGAACGTCTTCTCCTGCACCGAGACCCATCTCGTCTCGCGGTTGACCAGCATCTCTGGCGCGGCGCGCAATGGGGGCCAATGGCGCGATGCAGAGCAGTGCTGCCGCGGCGTCGACGCCGGCCGGTCGGTGTGTCACAGCTCCAGCGGGTGGCAGGCGTGGGACTCGGCCAGGCTGTGGGCGCGTCGATGGCGATGGCGATGGCGATGTCGATTGCGACAGGCGCGGTGCAGCTGCAGGCGGCCTCGAGGGTCGATGGTCGGGGGTCAGGGTGCCGATGGGCGTGGTCAGGCTCGGCTCGTAGCAACTGAGTGACGATGGCTGGCCAATGCAAGCAATGCAAGCTATAACTGCTCTCTTGCGACGCGACCGCGATGCGAGTGGCGTCCGGTATGGTGCAGCGATGATGCAGCGCAGCGAAAGCAGTCAAGTCAACGGGCGTGTGGGTCGTCAATGGAGACAGAAGCACTGGTTCTGCTCGATGATGGGTGCTATGGCATAGTAATGAGATGCTGCAGGACTAGCAGACTAGCAGACTAGCACCTCGCTAGCAGGATATCAGGATATCAGAGTGGCTTGTGGAGGGAGAAGAGAAGGGGAGCAGGCAGCGTTGCATCTACAGACAGACAAGCAGACAGACAGACAGACACACTCGCTGCACGCGCATCAACGCAAGCACGCCGGCTCGTCCTTTCACGCTCATGCGCCGGCCCGTCCAGGCAGGCTGGAGACTTGCTGCGATGGCATCCGTGGCATCCATGGCACCCATGGCATCGCATCCGTGCATGCTCTGGTCTGCCCTGCCCTGCCCTGCCCTGCCAGGCTAGCATCGGATGGCTGTCTCACCCTGAGGAGGAGGGTCTCGCCGACAGAGACAGGCAGACGAGCAGACAAGCAGACAAGCAAGATGAGACGAGACGAGACGAGACATGCCCAGCATCGAGGCAGAGCAGGCAGAGCAGGCAGGCTAGACCCCTGTTCTCGGACTCGCTGAACCCGGGATGCACTGTTGACGCCGGCGGAGGGGTGCACGCGCGGGCGAGAGGGCAGCCTCACCGGTCGTGGCTGACTCCATCATCACCCTGTCATCCTGACAGCTCGCCTCGCACACCATCTCTCGCGCATGGCACGGATGGACTCTGCCTGACGCCCTCTTCTCAGTGGATGCCACCCGCCCGGGCCTGGGCCAATGGGACGAGCGACGGAGCGACTCGCACGCCCCGCCTCGCCTGACGCCTGACGCCTGACATGGGTGGGCATGGCATGACATGACAAGCTGGGCAGCCAGCCACCTTGGACACCGTTGCCCGGACACGGCGCGCAGTTGGCGAGCGATGCGATCGGACGTGACAGATGAACGAAGCTGGTGCCAGGCATTGGACGACGCGAAGAAGAGCCAGAGTCGTGGTGGCGGCCATGACTGACTCCAGCCGCTCCCGCGAGGCGAGGGCGAGGGCGAGGGCAGGCGAACCCGCCCCTGCCAAGTCCAACTCAGCCGACACCACGGACGCAGAAGACGCTCAACAGAGAGACTCACGGCAGCAACACCACCACCACCACCACGACCGCCCGGTAGGGCGACTTGAGGTAGAGGTGGTCGTGCAGCTCCTCGACCAGGATGTCGGTCAGGGAGGTCTCCTGGTTGTTGAAGTAGGTGCGCAGGTCGCTGATGCCGCCGATGGCGTCGAGGTCCGGGCGGCGGATGAGGCGCAGGGCCTCCTGCAGCAGCTCGACGGCGGAGATGAAGCGCTTCTCGGACAGGCGCGCCTCGAGCTTCTCGGGCAGGGCCTGGATGTGCTCGATCAGGCCGAAGACCTGCAGGATGTCGTCGTAATTCTGCGACGCCATGGCCAGCCCGCGCAGCTCCGGGCGGGTGGTCAGCAGGCCGGCCTTGGCCTCCGCGAGCGCGGCCTTGATGGAGACGATGCGCGCCTGCGCGCCCGTGATGCTCGACTGGATCTTGTGGTAGGTGCCGATGGAGCTGTTGAAGCCCTGGTGGTGGTCGTTGACGACGGACTTGAGCGCGCGCTTGATCGCGTCGTAGGTCGCCAGGAACTGCGGCTCCGAGTCCGCGCGGCCCAGCGTGCTCGTGTCCATCAGCTGCAGCGCCGCCTGCACGGGCACGCAGTCGCCCGTCATGAACTCCCAGTCGGCGTGGATCGCGCGAATCACGCGGTCGACCTCGTCGTTGTTGGTGGTGGTGGCGGCAGCGCCGCCGTTGCTGCTGCTGCCGCTGCCGTCGCCATTGCTGCGAGCGGGCCCGCGCGGGCGGCTGGGCGAGCGCGCGGCTCGTGCGGCGGCGGCGTGCGGTCGCAGCATGCCGTTCCGATCGATGTGGGTGCCGTTGCCATTACCGGCGCTGCTGGCCCCGTTGACAGCGGCGGGCATGGCGTTGCCGCCGCCATGCCCGCCGCCCGCGGAGTTGGCGTTGACGTCGCTGTCGTTCGTGCGCTCGCGCGTCAGGGACGAGGCCATGCTGTGCAGCGAGGAGGACGACTGCGCGCCCGCGCCATTGGGCGTCTGGTAGAGGCGCGGGTGGTGCATGCTGCCGACGGGGGCGGGAGCGCGTAGCTGTCTCGTTCAGGGCGGCCCAGCCGTGGGCGCGGTGGCCATGGCGAGCGCGGCTGCGACCTGCTGGTCGCGACGCCCGGCCGCCTCGTCGACGTGATCGAGCGCGGCCGCGTCTCGCTCGCCAACATCAAGTACCTCGTGCTCGACGAGGCCGACCGCATGCTCGACATGGGCTTCGAGCCGCAGATCCGCCGCATCGTCGAGGGCGAGGACATGCCGGGCGTGCACGACCGCCAGACCCTCATGTTCTCCGCCACCTTCCCGCGCGACATCCAGGTGCTCGCGCGCGACTTCCTCAAGGACTACATCTTCCTGTCGGTCGGGCGCGTCGGCTCCACCTCCGAGAACATCACGCAGAAGATCGAGTACGTCGAGGACATGGACAAGCGCTCCGTCCTGCTCGACATCCTGCACACCCACGGCACCGGCGGCCTGACCCTCATCTTCGTCGAGACCAAGCGCATGGCCGACACCCTCTGCGACTTCCTCATCATGCAGGGCTTCCCCGCCACCGCCATCCACGGCGACCGCACCCAGCGCGAGCGCGAGCGCGCCCTCGAGTTCTTCCGCACCGGCCGCTGCCCCTTGCTCGTCGCCACCGCCGTCGCCGCCCGCGGCCTCGACATCCCCAACGTCACCCACGTCGTCAACTACGACCTCCCCACCGACATCGACGACTACGTCCACCGCATCGGCCGTACCGGCCGCGCGGGTAACACCGGCCTCGCCACCGCCTTCTTCAACCGCGGCAACCGCGGCGTCGTCCGCGAGCTCATCGACCTCCTCCGCGAGGCAAAGCAGGAGGTCCCCTCCTTCCTCGATAACATCGCCCGCGAGGGCAGCTTCGGCGGCGCCGGCCGCGGCGGCCGCGGCGGCGGCGGCAGGTCCCGCGGCAGCGCCGCCACGCGCGATATGCGTCGTGCGCCTGGTGGCGGTGGCTTCGGCGGTTCTGCGGGCGGTTACGGCGGTGCTCCGTCGTACGGCGGGTATGGCGGTGCGCCGGCTGGTGGGTACGGCGGTGGCTACGGCGGGGGTTATGGCAACCCGTCTGGGCCGTCGTCGTGGTGGTCTTAAACTCGCCTCGCCACGGCAGTTCATACCTCTTGCCGCGCCATCCTTTGCCATCCTCCTTCCTCAACTCTCGTGTCATGATCTGGTCTGCTTGTTCGGCAGGCCGGAAACCGTGACTACGGTGTGAGGGGGGAGATTGCCGACGGTGGAGGGAAAAGTCTCCTTTGTTCGCTATTCGTCTGTCCTGCTCTTCTCACGGTGCGACTGTCCGGAAGAAGGAGGGGCGATACCTCGCCTTCACCGTCGTCGTCACCGTTATCGTCACCGTCATTATCTTACCGCACCGCACACCGTCCCAGCCTCACACACACGCACTCTGCTCGTTTCTGCTCTGCTCTGCTTCCTGCTCCCTGCTTCATCATCGTCGTTCTTCGAGAGATACCCTTTCCGCAGATCTTGCTCCTGTTCCTGTTTCTGCTCACGCTCTTGCTCTTGCTCACGCTCACGCTCGCGCTCCTACTCCAATTCCTGTCCTGTCCTGTCCCGCACTTGATACCCTGATACCCTGATACCCCAAACCCATGCTGCACACCGCACGCTGCATCATCGCGTTCTTCCCTCTTGCATCGGTCGTTGTCATCTGCCACGTCATGGCGGATCAGCAGCGACAGTGAGACGCGCACGCAGCGCCGCAGCGCGCTAGAGCGCACCGCGCACCGCGCACCGCGCATCGCACGCCCGATCAGCACGATCTGAGAGATGGAAAGACGGGGGAAAAGAGAGGGAGCGAGAGGTCTCCTACTGAGACGACGAGACGAGGGAATTTGGGACCCGGGACCCGGGAACTGGGAGACGCAGGAAATGCAGGAGAAAGGGAGTCACGAGCCACAGAGAATGAGAGGGAGAGAAAAGAGAAAGAGAGGGAGAACAGAGGGAGCTCGCACGCTCAGACACCGTGCGCACGTCGCGTCGTCCGCCTCGTTCCGCGAGCCATCGGGACGAAATAGACGATCACGCGATACCAGCAGCTTCTTGCGCCCGCGCTCGCGCTCGGCAGACCCATTACACCTCCACGCGAGAGTGGACGTCGTGGGCTGTCGAGCAGGCGAGCCGCGAGCCGCGAGATACAGGCTATTGCCACGCAAATACCGCACTGGTCGTCAGGGCTACGAAGAGGCAAACATCACTTCGCATATGGACAGCCGGC
>JAGYHY010000357.1:0-10299 GCA_024244165.1 Ascosphaera acerosa | reverse complement strand
CTGAACTCCGGCCTCTGCCGGACCCTTGAGGATCAAAAACACGCAACAACTTCAAACACTCTAATTTTTTGCGTCAGCGGCGGCCCGCCGTCTGGTCCTCGCGGCGGCGCCCACCCGCCATACTACGACTCTTACAGCCGGGGCCCCCGCCCCGCCGACACGGCAGCCTCTCCTCCGCGTACCACCCGTCTCGCCTCGAGAGAGGCGGGGGAGCGCACCGCCCTCACCCGCACGCACCACCCCCGTACCATCCAGCGGCTGCGCGCCGCGCACCAGACTACTACCTCTCCGACCTCCCTGCGCTTATCCCCGGCGGCAAGCTGCGGCCCAGCAGCCTGGACGCGCACCTGGAGCGGCGGCTCGCCCAGCTGGAGCACGACCGCGCGCGACTGCAGGCGCAGGTGGAGGAGAAGCAGAAGGCGAAGCGTGCACGGCTGCGCGAGTGGGAGCGGCTGTGCCGCGAGAGCGCGGCGGGCGCGCTGCGCAGCGAGCTGGCTGAGACGCAGCTGCAGAGTCTGACGGAGGGCGCGGGCATCAGTGGGGCTAGTGAGCTTGGGAGGGTCGCTTTCTAGCGATGTGGCAAGCGGTCGTTATGGCGCCGCGACACTGCGACGGCTTTCCGCAGCCGGGTGATTGCTGCTCGGTCCTAGTGCTATGATTGCCCTTCGCCGGTGCGAGGTTACCTCGAACTCCAGGGCGCTACTGCAGATGCCATGCTATCACCCCTGTGGTACAGTGATCAGGTGCAAGCCGTAGCCGTGACTGTCAAAGCGTGTGACTGCTTGCGCCGCGTGGATATCCATCCCTGATGCCCCTTAATCTGCCTGCGAGTGCCATTCCGCAGATGCCTCAGGCAGCAGCACCGAGTCAAGTAGGACCCTGGTGCATTCTTGTACCGACGCCGTCCCGCAGGCATCAGTAGCTGCTCAGCGACATGCCGGGCCTCTCACGCACCCTCGAGTTGGCCTATACTCGTGCGTGATTAGGGGTCATCCCCCCCTTCCCCACCGCCGTGAAGCAATGTCCCTCTCCTTGGCATTGCCACCGGACTGGTTCTCCAACTCAGTAGCAGAACCGTTTCTCCCACCAGCAACACGTTCTTGTACCGAGAAAGCCAATGACGTCACGGCGACCGCCTTCCAAAAAAAGAAACAGCCACGCGCAACCGCTGAACGCCTCGAGTCGACGTCAACGCGCGGCTGTCAGTGTCAGTGTCAGTGTCAGTGCCAGTGCCAGTAGAGTCAGGTGTGTCACTTCATGCACGACAGCGGGACACTGGCCATGCATTGGACGGTAGCTTACCCATGGGAGCTAGCAGACACCGGAACGCGACCGCTCACTCGCGCAACACTGGGCATTCACGTCCGCAGCGGAGAGAGAGATGCAGCGGAGCATGGGCAGCTTCATCCCGAGAGCTGGACGCTGAGAGCCAACTCTGGTGCCGCCATCAGCTATCGGCGGCATACCTGCGCTGCACCAGCGGTCGACTCATGGAGACTGGGCGCCTGGCTTGCTGCAGCATTGCGACACCCGTCTGACACTACTGGGAGCTTGCGCCGCCTTGGGACCCTTGCAACCCGCGCCGATACCGGTGCCGCTACATGAAGAAGCAGGCATAGCCGGCCCACCTCCGCTACGCGACCGCAGCTACCATGCCAACCTCCGTCGATGGCTATGGCCCCAGTGTCCTGGTCGTCGGCTTCCATCATGCGCGGTATGGCTGCTGTCACCATTGTGCATCCCTGGCTTGCACCTAGCAGCCCCCAGTGCTGATACGTTGTTCCCGCAGGGGTCCTGAGATCGAGACCATCGTCAACGACAATAGCCTTGACGATATCGACCCGGACGACGTCGCCCTGCTGCCGTTCATGGCTCTGTCAGACGGCGCGCACCTGTGCGTTGCTCCCCTACATGCAGCACCATCCAACCTCCCCTGCCAGCAACCACTGACGATCGCGCCCCTGGCTGCCGTCTAGGTCAACCGTCGACTTCTCATACTTCACCATCCGTACTCGATCGACGGCAGCCGAGCAGGCAACCTCGATCTTTGGCATATCATGCATCAGGCAGATCGAGTCGAGTCTCCTGATCAATCGCCCTCACGACGTCACGCGGTCGACGGTGCAGAAAGCTGTTGTCGTCCTCATCAATGAGCCACGACATTGTGGCCTGCTGCGGGAGCGGCTCTCTGTCGTGACGACAGCGTGGTTCGCACAGAGGTACTGCTGAATCTGGCTCTCCTACCCTGCCACTCACAGTCTTGAGACCTGCCATGCTAACAGTAGTATTATCTCACCGGCAGAGACTTCGCGGACATTGAGATCCTCAAAAAGTTCTACGACAGCCTGGTCGCCAACATCACCGGCCTGCACTGCCAACCGATGAACGAGCGTCTCGGTATGTCTGGTTGGATCATCAACTCTCGCCATCGCTCCTTATTGACGCCCGCGCCAGGCCTGTCCCTGCGTGAGATGATTCACGAATTCAAACACAATACCCTAGTTCTGTTCAAGTGTCTGCTGCTACAGCCAAAGGTCTGAACGCTGCCGCAGCCGAGTCCGATGTGCCAGTGGAGGTTCCTCAGCTGACCTTGTCACCTCAGATGCTCTTCTTTGGCACCCGCTGCGAGCGGCTCTGCATGATTCAATTCTCCCTCATTTCCCTGATTCCAGGCTTGATCAACAACCTGCAAGACTGCGCATCTCCGCACTTTGATAGCTTCGCACAGGCTGCGAAGCGACCCACCTCGCTCAAAACAAGCGACAGAAACTCACGTGAGTCTCCCTTCACCAGGCCAGGGCTGTGCCAACGTTGACAGCCACCTGCTGACACTCGCCTAGTACTTGCCTTCATGGGTCTACCCTTACAGCTATTTGGCAAGGTGAGTTTACCTTGCTCTGCCTTGCTTCGAAAATACGCTTCTCAGCATCAACTCACATCTCACCAATTCGTCAGGGGAGCGTCTTCGGACCATATACACCGCTACAAAAGTTGGATATGTTAGCAGACTACGGGACGAAGTCTTACGTCGTTGGATCGACGAACTCCCTCTTACTACAGCAGAAGGACAGATACAGCGACATACTCATTGATGTGAGTGGGCTGTGCAGGCTAGACTGCTGCCCGCGTCAATGTGCTGACATCCAATGCGTGCCGGCCATCTCAGGTAGATCACAGCACAGTCAACATTTCATCGCCATCTTTGCGCAGCGCGCTCGCTCTGACTGCAGCTGATAAAAGGTGGATCAGCTTCATTACGCAGACAATCAACGACACCTGGGACAACGCGCACCCTGAACAGCCGAAGACGCATGGGTACCTCGGCTCCGAGGAGTTCATCCGACTTCAGTTCGAAGAGTACCTTCTAGCTCTGCTGTCCTCCATGCGATACCATCTTGAGCTGAACGGCAAGGACTCGTCCACGTCCGGCTCTAAGGCCGCCGCAACGACCGACATCGAAGGCGACCCCGCATTAGAGTTCAATAGGGACTTCCTTGAGAGCTGGCAAAGGACTGCGAATTTTGCTCTCTACGACAAATTGACGGCGGATTCTATCCCGTTCTCCATCGTCGAACCGCGCCATCCCTGCGCTGGAGGACTGGGCATGGAGGACATACAGCGAAAGCTCGCTGCACAGGTCTCGGAGTTGCGAATCGGTGAGCGCGTCACTGAGGGGCGAGAGGCCATCGGCAAGCATGTAGCCACGGGGCATCGACGGGTGGTCTCTGCGATCAGGAATTTCTGGACGGACGGCAATGGCAATCCTGGCGAACCAGAGAAGCAGCAGAAGCAACCACAACAGCAAGCAGCGGCGCCTAGCACCAGCAGCCCACTGCCGTCACCATTGCCGCAAGATAAAGATCTACAACGTCTCTCGGACGCCAAGTCAGGTTCCTCAAGAGCTTCGTCTCGGACGTCGCGCTCCACGCAGACGCCGCCCGGTTGGACGCACGTCTCCAAACGACCATCGCCTGACCTCCGAGTCGAAACGCACCAACAGGCTCTTGCATCGCAGCAGCAGCCTCCTGACAGCCCTCGGACGACATCATATATTGGCTCATGGACTTCGTGGGCGATTGAGAAACGCAGGGGGTGGCAGGCCAGAAAGGCGAGCAGTCCACCTCAATCACCGGCGGCCGACTCAACCACAACCTCTGCCTCCGCAGACATCGCGGTTGCCACCACCGCACCTACAACGTCAGGTGAGGCCACAGCTCCAACGAGCAATGTGGCTACCACATCCTCGGCACTAAGTCCTATGCACAGCAATGACAGCACGAGCACAACATCTCCGCCTAGTGGCGGCGAAGAGAGCAAGGTCCCACGCGGGCGAAGCCGACGAAAACGGCTCAGCAGCGTGATGAGACGGAGGAGCAGTCAGGCTTGCAGCCCACCGCCGCCCCTGACCTCACCCCTGGATAGCAGTTTCGAGCCACTACCACCACTGCCGAGGCAACGACCACGGGAAGCTGCGCGCATCGACGCTGGCCCGTCTGAGATGCACCAGTCGACGACAGCTGCAACCGCATCTGCAGCGCCTCCGACCGATCAGGAGGATCTGAGAAGAACTTCGATGCCTTCGCTCAATCCAGTGGAGCCGCTGGCAGCGCATATATCGGAAGGCAGTGCAAGACCGTCCACATAGCAGCTAACGATGGAGGCCAGAGGCCCTCGCTCACGATGTATGAACATAATGTGGCACTACGGAAGCATTTGCCGTCAAGCTGGAGATGTTGCGATGGCTTGGACAGCCGAGAACGATGCACGAGCCTCCAGCTGCGGTGAGGACGCGTTCAGCGCGTGAGCCACGTTTCATGACCAGCGCGGTCAGCACATCACACAATTCAAAGGGAAACCCCGTCAGTCGACCCGCTGACTATAATGAGACTGCGCGACTTGAACTGCACGTGGCCGCCATCCGGTTGCCCTCCGTGATGCTTGTGTATATATGACTGTGCAGGCTCAAGCTACATACGCAATCTCGTCGTTATCAACACGCTCGATGTACTCCTTCTCCAGCAATGCCTCGATGTTCTTCTTGATGTCCGAGATCTGTGGAGGGAACCGCTTGTTGACCTGGTTGATCACCTCCTGCACGAGTTGCACATGCTTCATGCGCTTTCGCGACTTCATCACGCGGACAATTGCGGACTGTGAATGGCACGGCGTATTTGTTAGAACGGCGAGGCTTATGGACATCGCGACGCCGCCACACTGAGCGACTTACCTGTAGTAGCAACTTCCTGTCTTCTTCCACAGTCTTGTGGGTCTCCTCGGATTCGTGCTTGACCTCAGCCTTGGGTGTCACGTTCAGGTTGATTTTGACCTTCTTCGGCTTGAAGGTGTAATTCAGGCTGTACACCGCTTCGCGAGAAGGAGCTGAGCCCTCAGGTGACACATTGAGGACCCTTGCCCGGCTCAGGAACGCGAGGTTGGAGTCCAGAATCTCCGGCGAGAGCTTCGTAGCGAGTTCAATATTGGCATAGTCCAGACTATCGTGATCGTTGAACAATAGTAGGATCGCCATCTGATACGTTGAGACCTGGAAGGTGCACGGCATCTTCGTGTTGCGGAGGTAGGTGGCCTTGAGCTCGCCCTTGCATAGCTGCCATAGCCAAGTAATCTTGCGACCGTTGTGCTTTGAGAAGTAGAACGACTTGAAGCGCTCTGCTGCGCTGGCAAGCTCGGGTGGCGGCTGGAAGTCCGTGGTTGGGGGGTTCAGAGGCCAGAAGCCGGTGCCGAGGACCTGGAAGTGAGTGTTAAAGAAGTTCTTGCGGTCGGCCGCGCTGTAGTTGCCGTCTAGCCAGCTGGAGTAGCTGTTGTTCAAGTCCTTTGAGATCTGAATGTCCTGGAACATGCGCTGCAATTTGCTCGTGTATTCGTATCCGCACGTCTCCTTCAGCTTCGCAATCATGCTCTCCTCAGCGTCGGGTGACGCGGACGTGACGTTGACTAGTCTCTTGGCTAGGTTGCGAGAGTAGAACTTCTGGAAGACGTCCTTATCCTCAATGTATTTGAAGGTGACCATGACGCGGCTCAGCGTCTCTTCCAGATCCGAGTCATCAGAAGCCTTCGCGCCACCCCTGCGCAGCAGTGTATCGACATATTTCGCAAGCATCTCTGGAGTTCGCGTCAGCTGCTGCTGGGAGATCTCGTTGCGGTTGACGTATTCCCGACAGGCATTGTCAAGCGAGCGCACAAATTCGGACTCGTTGGCGAAGGCGGTCTGGACCAGGTTCTCGTACTTGGTATGCACCTCCAACAGAGCATCGATGTAGACCTTTGGGTCAGTCGCGTTGCCTGACGCCTCGAGGTTGGCCGTTGCGGCAACACCGGCCCTGGTAACGTGTGACTGGAACATCGTTCGCAGTGGTTGCAGGCCATGCGGTACTCTGGCAAGCAGCTTGTACATGCGCGCTAGATCCTCTTGTCGCTCCGCGTCGAGGAAGACCTGGAATTCGCCCCGCAGCAGCTCAGAGTGGTCGGCGATCAGAACCTCCTCGGCGGCCTGCATGAGGGGTTTGGTGATGTCCGGGTGCAGGCATAGGATGATGCGTTTCTCCTCCTCGCCCAGTCGAGCCTCTGCTTTCTTCATGTACTCCGAGACGCTGTTCTCAGCGAGGAATTGCCTGGACTCTCGCTCATAGTAGCTTCGCGTAGCTGCAATGTACGGCACGGAAAAGAACGTCTGGTAGACTTCCAGAGTCGTTTTCGATGTGTCCGACTTGTCTAGGCCGAGCGCGACATAGGAGTCCGCCACGGCCTTGATCTTGGTCTGCTCAATGGTCTCGCCGTTGCGCTGCTTCTCCACTAGGTTGAGCACCGCCGTCATGAGCCGTGGGTGTATCTTCATGAACATGTCGTAGCGCCATCGCACGAGGTGCAGGGTATAGACGTCATAGGCCACTTTGCCCTCATCGTTCTCGCGCTTGACCCAGTGGCGATTGAGGTATTGGAAGAGGTGGTTGATGAATTTCGCAGCTGTGGTGTACTGCTGCCATTCGCGGATGTAGAAGTCCAGCAGCGCCTCATCTTTGTGCGCCGCGGATTGCTGGTACACGCGGTCCAAGTGTCCGGTCAGGTACTCTCCCAGCTTCAGGTATAGCTCCTCGCCACGGAGGTTTGCTGCGCAGGAGCAAGAGGAGTCAGCAATCAACACCGGGGTGCGACTGAGCTCAAACGGATGCATGCGACTCTCACCTCCTGATCCTCCGATTCGGTTGCCGAAGGCACCAGGTTGAGTGCTGCTGGAAGACGGTGGCAATGACGAGGTGCAGAAGTTGTGCACAGCGCTGTCAGTCTGGTTAGACGTGGCTCGGTTGTGCTGATGCTGAGCTGCATGTCAGATGGGACAACCTGCCTGTATATCGACATGTACTAGAGAGACGCGTGGTGCCCGGTCGTTAGTTAACCATGCATGTTACTATGCGGACAGTCGGAGGACGGCTGGCGGCCTACCATGCGGTTGTCAAGACCACTCTGCAGGTCCAGCATCACCTGGTTGATGCATTGCTGCAGAAAAGCCCACCTGCCAGCACAGCGTACGTCAGCACCATGGCAGCTTCAATGAGCGGGAGGCACGCGACGAACGCCTGATCCGCATCTGCATTGACCTGCTGCATTGCGACGGAAGGATCTCAGCCCAACGCGAGGGCAGTACCGGCGCGTGGACCTGACCGGCACAGCAAGGAGAGTGCGGGAGCGAGGAGACGAGCCGGTCGGACAGCTATGCTCGAGTGCGTATGCGCGCTGGGCAGCAGCCGAGGAGTCGTACTGATGAGCTGCGTAGCCCTTCAACTCAGACTATGTGTCCGAAGTCAATGGCGGAGGGAGGGCGTCGTCGAGCAGACACTGTGCCGATGGATATTCGCTGACACCACCGTGAGGATATCTGTATAGCGCAGGAGCTTGGAGGATCACAAGTCGTGGTAGCCGCAATTGGTGATGGTGGCTCTATAGCGTCACGGCCCGAGCCAGCGCGTTCACCGGGTTGATGCTGTGATTCCACTGCGGTGGAGTGGGGGAGGCGACGGAGACGGCGGCAAGCAGGAGCTGCGGCTTCCGACCGCAATGCTGGTAGTATGACGGGCTTCTAAACTCGTCTATCGCTGGATGGCCGCCCAGCTATAGCTAGCCCGAGAACACTAGCAGCCGCGTGGCGCCACGAAGTCGACGAAGCTGGTGGTGGTGGCGGTGGCAGCGGCGAGGTTGGCGGTGGTGATGACGTGCGGTGAGGTGCAGCCAGCGAGACAAAGTGGTGCAGAGGAGAGGCAGGATGGAAGGATGCAATGGCATATGCCGGCTGATGTCCTAGTATACGATGGTTCAGCATATGTCGGGCCATTACAGGATGCACTGTCACACGTGGGACGAGGTATGTACCAGCACATAGAGGATACATCATGCTGGCGTATCAGGCAGTATACTGTCATACACCATTCCGGCATATGCTATCACGTGCGGCGTGTGGTATGCTATGCTAGTGTGCCGTGTATCGTCATATCAAGACCCACGACGTGCCGGTACACAACGGCAATAGCATGATTATGTGATGGCATACTCCGGCTCAGCCCCTTAGATCAGCTCCAACTCGACCGACCGTGGTTTGTTGCCGTCCGAGCAGTCGGCAGCTCTAATGGGAGCCTCGCAACCCATGCTACCGGCTGCTATGCGCATCGATGTTGCTAGCCTGTGGAGTATGTAGCGTGACCGTCGCATTGCTAGCTGCTGACCCCAGGCTTCATCACACTCATAAGGTCAGTATACACATGACAGTATATACGGCCCAGATCTAGCTCAACTTTGGAGCCCCCTTCCTGACTAGTCTGGTCACAGAGCAGCGTGGGAATCGACACAATCCCGATTTCACAATGACTTGCTTCCGCGACCCTAGCCGAGTCGGCGTGGTCCGCCTGTACATCGACGCGTGGCACAACCTGCCGAACTCCACCATCAGCGACAAGCCGGTGTACATCTACCACGATGCGTTCGCACCCGCGGCGCCTGGCGCCGGCCACGGCGACCGCGACAGCAGCGCGACGCGCAACGCCGTGGCGGCCTCGATCCCCGCCGACTCCGTCACGCCGCAGTGGACGTACACGATGTTCCCCAAGTGCCACTTCCACAGCACGACGCCCGAGGTGCTGTACGTGCTCGCTGGCAGCGCGGACCTGTGCTTCGGAGGCTCGCAGAACCCGCGCCGGGGGGAGGAGACCGTCAAGGCGGGCGACGTCGTCGTGATCCCGGCGGGGGTCGCGCACCACCTGTTGGAGGACCGGACGGGCGACTTCGAGATGCTCGGCTGCTACCCGCCTGGCAAGAGCTGGGATATGCGCGACGAGGCCGAGAGAGAGGCGAGGCGGGGCGGGGTAGCCCGCAACATCGCGAGGGCGGGCTGGCTTGCCCACGATCCTGTGTTTGGCGAAAGCGGGCCGACTCTCAGCAGCCCCTGATGGTGTCAATAGGCGAATAGATATATATACATCTGAAAACCTGCGATTGTACAGATCACGTCTCACGCGGGTTGCCGGAGACCCGCGCGATGAACCTGAAGATGCCGAGGCTGAAGTTGGTGACCCACGCGATGAGCGCGATGAGCAGGACCGCAGCCAGCGCTTTCTGGCGCGCGCACGTCGGCGTGGACACGGGGCTGTAGATGTCGTCGATGTTGGCGGCCTCGCACGAGTCTCTGACGTCCGACAGCGCGGCGAAGGCGAGGCTGAGGTTGGCGGAGTCGAAGATGATGAAGAACAGGTCGAGCAGGATGAGGCGCATCTTGGCGAAGGGCGAGCGCAGGCCGAGCGGCTTGCCCCTGAGCTCGTCGTAGGTGACGTAGACGAGGTACGCGAGCGCGACGGCGTCGACGACGATGGCCATGAGCGCGGACGGCCCGTTGGGGAGATTGTCGTCGATGACCTCGTAGTGGCGGATGGAGGCGCCGAGGCCGAGGGCGATGACGGAGAAGCTGAAGACGATGGCGCGGATGAGGATCGGCACGATGGGGCTGTACATCAGCTGCCGCTCCGCGCGGGCCAGCAGCGTCTGATTCTGCTTGGGCGGGCGCTGCTGCCGCAGCGAGCGCTGCGGGTCCCACGGCTCCGAGAAGCTGCCGAAGTGCTCGCACAGCCACTCCTCGTCGACGCGCTTCTCGGGCAGGTCGTCGGCGCGCGGGTACGCCGTCTTGCTGGCGAAGCGCTCCCAGCGTGACACGCGGGGGCCGGTCTAAAAATAGTTTAGATAAATCTAATTATATATTAACACCTGAAGTTAAACAAATTATTTTTGGTTCTCTTTTAGGTG
>JAGYHY010000356.1:0-10303 GCA_024244165.1 Ascosphaera acerosa | reverse complement strand
CGTGGGGGTCGCGGTCAAATTCGGCACCTGCACCCCCCTGTTGTAGAGAACCCTCGCGCACCGCCTGCTAGAGCAATCGCAGAGCCTGGCGGACGTGCTCAAGTTCGCCTTCGACACGCCCACCGGCATCCCCGCCAACAACCTCGACATCGGGAGGCAGACGAGCGGCGACACGACCACCGGGCTGGCCGTCAGCGGCACGCTGGTGCTGGAGTGGACGCGCCTGTCCGACCTGCTGGGCGACGCCGACTACGGCCAGCTGGCCCAGCAGGGCGAGCGCTACCTGCTGCACCCGCGGCCCAGCTCCAGCGAGCCCTTCCCCGGCCTGCTCGGCAGCAAGATCGACCTCGCCACCGGCTTGCTGCAGGACCGCCGCGTCAGCTGGGGCGGCGGCCATGACTCGTTTTACGAGTACCTCATCAAGATGTACGTCTACGACCCGGAGAGGTTTGGCGAGTACAAGGATAGGTAAGCAAATCCTCCTCCCCTCCCAGATCAGGCTTCTCATCTGGGGAAGCTGGATCGGCTAACCCTGTGATGCAGATGGGTGGCGGCCGTCGAGTCGTCGATGGAGCACCTGAACGCGGAGCCCCGCCCCGGCGTCGTCTTCCTCATGGACTACTACGACGGCACCTACAACCAGCACTCGGGCCACCTGAACTGCTTCAACGGCGGCAACTTCATCCTGGGCGGCCAGGTGCTTGCCCGCGACGACCTGGTCGACTACGGCCTGAAACTCGTCAACGGCTGCCGCGCAACCTACGCCGCCACCACCACCGGCATCGGGCCCGAGGCGTTCGGCTGGGACCCCGCGCGCGTGCCCAGCGGCCAGCAGGACTTCTTCGAGGAGCACGGCTTCTGGATCGACAATGCGGGCTACGACCTGCGCCCGGAGACGATCGAGAGCTACTACTACGCCTGGAGGGCCACGGGGGACACGAAGGTGGGTCAGCACCCCAGCCGGGCGGGCGAGCATGTGCTGACGAGGGATGGCAACGCAGTACCAAGACTGGGTCTGGGAGGCCTTCGACGCGATCCGCAAGTACACCAAGACGCCCATCGCCTTCAGCGCCATCAGCAACGTCATGGACGAGAACGGCGGCAGACAGCTCGACAACCAGGAGAGCTTCCTCTTCGCGGAGGTCATGAAGTACGCGTACATCGCGTTCGCCGAGGGTGAGTCCGCTGCCCTATGCTGTGGTCCAGGGACAGTGATGCTGATCCTGCCCCCTCCCTTCCATTGCAGACGCCGACTGGCAGGTCACCAAGGAGGGCAAGAACAAGTTCGTCTACAACACGGAGGCGCATCCTCTCCGCGTTGCCTCGGACGAGTCGTAGGCGGAGGGAGGGAGCGGTGTGAGGGGAGGACTGCATTTTGGTTAGCAGATGAATCTTGGATGGCTACCTGCATCGTCATCATCACCATGGAGGCGACCGTGGACAAGCACACAGTCATGGCAGCCCGCTGGACCGGGGAGCCGGAAAGTGTATCAAGACCACGTCGTGCACCGCCATGCCCGCCATTCTATCAATGAGTCACACCTCCTGCACCAACGCCGCCGTAGCGCAACTCTGGCCCCGCGAGGGCGACATCCCCCCTGCCAGCTGCCGTGCCTCTGCAGCACGAGCCGGCCGAGATGCGACGCGACGGGTCGGGGTTGAGGGTGCTGCCCCGCTGCCATGAGCTGGCCGTGCCATGAGTGATCGTGACAGACGGGTCGCACGGGCGCAGCATCACCATGCATCCAAGTACTCATGTCGGCCGCCACCAGCAGCCACAGCAGCCTGCAGTCAGCAGTCAGCAGTCAGCAAGGCCTCGACCCCGACCCCGGCTGAAGACTCTGTCCCCCACTCGCGATATAAGCGGCCTCGTTCCCATCCAGCTCCAGCCTGAGCCCGTGCCCCAGCTTCTCACCCCGCGTCCCTGACTGGTCCTGTGGAACTGAGACCCTGACGGCGTCTTGGCCCCCCCTGCGACACGCAGTAGCCTCCGGGACCCTCCCTCTGCTCAGCCCGTCAACGCCACCGCCGTCGGGATGGACCTCTCTGCCGACAGAGACGCTGCTGCTGCCGTCGCGGCCGATGCGCAGCAGCTGGGGGAGCTGCTCGCCGACGACCCCAGGCAGCTGATTGCACGGATTCGCCCGCTCGCGTCGTCGGCTGCAAGTGCGGGACAGACCACCCTCCAGCTGCTGCGGCACGTCCACGCGGGCACGCTGCCGCCGCTGATCCTCTCGTCATGGCTCCCGCTCGCAGTCAAGGCCGACGTCGGCGTGCTGCGGCTCGTCATAGGGGACGAGGTCTCGCAGGGCGCTAGGCGGATCGGCCTCAAGCTGCTGGACACGCTGAGCAGGCGGAAGACCAAGAAGCGAAGCCCGGAAGTCTGGGCCGCGCTGGGAGGCCCGCAGGGCCTCAAGCACCTCGTTGAGACGCTGCCTCTCCAGGATGTCCGGCGACTACTGCGCATCGTCGCGCTGAATCGGGGGTTCAGGTACCGACTGCCTGCCGACGACGCAGATGCGCTGGTCACGCACTTCTTGCCGGCCCTCAGCCGCCAGGGCGGCCAGGCTGCGCGCGACGCGGAGGGCTCGCAGCGCCAGCAGACGGACAGCCTGCTGTACCTGCTGCACCTGGCCAGCGACGAGCTCGTCACCCATGCGTTCGGCCAGTGCTCGACCGCGGCCACCCTTTCTCAATTGAGGCTGCCGTCTTTAGCCGTCTCGCACGCTACTCTGCTTCAGAGGGTCGTGACACGCCAACTTCCTATCAACGAGGACGCGCTGAGGCTGTTCTTGCAACCGCACAATGAGAACTCCCTATTACGCTTGGTGGACTGCAAGGAGGCTTATACGCCTGTCAGCGGTGGCTTGCCCCCTGAGACCAGCGATGCCGGCACCGTGCATCCCGCCGTCCCCTTCGCCATCGACCTGTTCCGCAACTCAGGCGGCCTGCTCCCGATCTACCTGGCTTACAAGATAGCAGCAAGGGTGGTGGCCGTCGCCAGCGCTGCCAAGACTCCCTTCAGATTCATTGTCCCGCTCCTCGATGAGATTGTCAAGTTCTGCGCGCCGGACGACCCCCGCCGTGCCGCAGGCATGACTGATTTCCTACCCTACGTTGTGCTGACTGCATGGGGTGCATCATTGTCGACGCTGGCGCCTGAGCCGAGCAAGATGTTCAGACAGCCTCCGATCGGGCATCCGACAAGACCGACGCCGGACGATGCTGAGCTGCTGACGCCGCTGGTAGAGCGTCTCCTGACGGGCATGGGCCGTCGAGTGGAGCGGACGTCCGATCCGGTTCGCCTCCTCATCAGTTGCCCCTTCAGAATGGGCAGCCCGCTCGCATGTCTTCCGAAGGACACAAGGCTCCCATTCACAGTCACGTTCTGTCGGCTCTTCCATGGCATTGACCTCGAGACGGCGAGCACTGACTCGGCGCGATACTTCACCATCACCACCGAGACCCTGGCATACTATCCGCCAGGTGACGGCCAGTGGCTTCTTCGCCAGCTGGCTGCATTGGCCAAAGATGAGGAGTGCATCGAGCCTCCACGCAGCTCGACATTTGCCAGCCTGCCCTCTGGTCATGACAAGAAGAACCATCTGCGGGCCATGCTACAGGCAATGCTCGAGGGCGGCCCTTACCTCCCTGTCTCGACACTGCCGCCAACCTCAGTGACGGTGGCGACATACAAAGCCTCTGCAGAGCATGGCGCCGAGCCCAACGATAGGCTGCAGTGGGCGTGCGCGGCCCTCGAGCTCGCCGTCAAGCGTCAGGACCTGTCACTGCTAGCTGAAGTCACGCAGTGGTCTGAGAGATTCCTGAACGACGTGCATATTGGGTCGTCTCTCCTCAGCAAGATGTGGTCACACGACTACTGCTTGGCGTTGTCGTGTGTCTGCTTCCGCAATCCTGAGCGGTACGACTCCTCGCTCGATGATCTGCGGCAGTCGATCAAAATAGCGAACGACATTCTCAACTTTCAGATTGACATGGTCCTCCGAATACGCCAGTCCCCCGAGAAAAGGTATGGCCGGCACAGGTCCCTCGGGTCCGATCTCATCTGCAGAACCGTCAGACTGCGCGCTGGAAGGGTACGCCACCTGCATCGGACAACGCGCACGTCATACGCGGAGTTGGGCACCCTACTCCTCCAGTCGCTAATTCCCGTCACTATCAAATACGAGAGCATTGGCCTCCAGGACGAGTTCGCGGATCTGGAGTGGGATGTAGCGGAGGGCGCGCTGCGCGGTTTGAACGCAGACAACTGTCCGCCCGATGCTATGCTACCGTTCCTCGACAACCTCGCACGGCAACGAGACGAGATCTGGGCCAAGGCCCGGCTACACAAGACACCGTCTCTGGGGTCGTTGCCAGAGTGCTGGCCGCGCGGACTACCCGTTCAGACGCTCGTGCCTAACTCTCGGCAGTGGCTCGCTCAAGCCTTCAAACAGCCCATCCTAGCGCCATACATCCACCAACGCGCGACGGGTGTGCTTCGGACCCCACGCAGCTTCGCAATCCTGCCGCTCCCGTCGGACACATCAGCTATTGGCGCGTTCGTGAATGACGTGCCGGCTGTCATTGAAGCATACCTCTGCAGTGTCAATACGCATGACACAGCGAATGAGGTCTTGCAGCTGATTGGGTTCTACGAGGGCGAGCTAGGCGCGACGTCGCATTACCTGCAGGTGCTGAAGGACGACATCTGCCGACGCCGAATCGCTTACCGAATATCTCACTGGCAGCTCAGACGACTGCAGGTCCAACTGGGCTTGGAGCGTCCGTATGAGTCTCGCGTCCCTCGATTCCCCATCAGCACAATCAGCTTGGGAGCGAAAGGAGATGCGGCTGCGGGTGGAGTGGGCGACGATGAGGCCTTACCGGACGCAACGCCCACGGAGCTCACAACTTTTGACTGCTGTCTATGCCCTCCGTATTTGCACCGGTTCTCAGCGAGTGAGTTCGAGAAGCCTGACCTCACAGCCATGCTGCCGGCCGCCAAGCATACGCTGTCTCCATCTCGCGTCGCTGGCGCGCAAGGCGCTCCTCCTTCTCGCGCGCCTCGCGCGCCTCCTGCGCCGCACGCGCCGCCTCTTGCTTGCGCCGCTGCTTCTCCTCCTGCTTGCGCAGCTTGCCCTGCTTGACCTGCTCCTCAAGCGCGCGCAGCCGCGCCTCGGCCGCCTCCTTCTCGCGCGCGATCTCCGCCTCTGAGTCGCGCACCTGTGCCTCTAGACGCGAGCGCTCCGCCTCCTGTGCCGACTGCTCCGCACGCAGCGAAGCTTGCTCAGCCTGGCGGCTCTGCGGCGGCGGCGGAGCAGGTTGATTGACCGGCGCGGGCGTGGGGGCGGCAGGTGGAGCAGGGGCAGGCGCCTGTTGAACCTCCTGTTCCTGCTCCGATGGGTGCGCCTGCTGTTGAGGGGACGCGACCGACCCCTCCTTGGCCAACCGCTGCGCGCGCTCCTCTTCGCGCCGGCGGTCCTCCTCCTCCGCGCGGCGCAGGCGCTCTTCGCGTTCGCGCCGCTCGCGCTCCTGCCTTTGCAGCAGCGTCTCGCCGGCGTCAGCGCCCGCACGCAGGCCGGCTGCCGCCATACGCTCTTGAATGCGCTTCTGCGCGCGCTCCTTCGCAGACAGCACGCGATCGTGCGGCGAGAGGGTCGATGTGGCCGAGGCAGAGGCCGAGGCAGATGTCGTGGTTGGAGTAGATGTCGCGGAGCGAGCGGGAGAGTCGTACCGTAGCGACGGACTCGTCGGGCGACTGGGCTTTCCAACCTGGTGACGGCCGTCTTGCCCGCTGTCGAGGCCTCGACATGGCTGAGTCTACGGCCATTCGCAGCATCCTGTGCGAGTGGAGCAGGCGTTGCTCGGCAGGCGTTGGCGCTTGGGCCGAGCCGGCAATGGCAGCTACAGCACTGTAGTGACATCGGCCTGCGGCAGCATGCAATGCAGTATACATAGTACGGTGGGGTATCACGGTCTCGCATTGGCAGTCATATCCTGTCGGACAGCAGCTTTGCTTTCTGCTGCTGCAGCTTGGCCCGTCTTCGCGAGTCAGTCTCTGCGTCGCTGTCATCCTCAGCGCGTCTCGCCTTCTTCATCCTAGCAGCCGTCCCCCTCTTCTCCCGGCCCGAATCCTCGTCAGCGGGTGTGGACAGCTTGCGCTTCCTCGCCGGCTCCGCGCCCCTGCTCGGGCCGTCGGCCTCGCCTGCGACGTCCTCCTCGCCAGACCACAGCTCCGATGCCAGCCAGACAGGCAGCGACATCGTGTCCGGGCCCTTGATGTGTATTCCCTTGACATTCCTCCAGCCCCTGGTGATGAACCGTTCCGTGAGCCCCTTGACGACGGCCTGGACGTTGTCGCGCACCTGCTGGGCGGTGAATCCCGCCCTGCCCACGCGCACGGCGGTCGTGGCTGCCGGCGCGAGATGCACAGGGACGGCCTGCAGCGCCCGCTCAATCTCCTTTGCCACCACGCCAGGGGCTGCCACTGCCATCTGGTCCGCCCCACTCCCGTTTCTCGTACGCTCCTCTCTCCTCATCCGCTTGCCGTCCTTCTTCTGCACCTCGGCGATGCTGATCGGAATGGGCCGCCGAGAGCCCTTGTAGAACGTCTTGCCCAGCGCGTCAGGCAGGCGGTTGCAGATGCGGTCGTCGGCGAGGAAGACATCGTGCTCAGCAAGCAGCTTGCGCCGGCTCTCGTAGGTGTGGTACTTGGCGCGGAGCTTGGAGAAGCCGATGACCCTGGTGATGCGACGGGCGAGGCCGGGTGGGAAGGCAGCGTGCGCGACGGTGTCCTTGACCGCGCGCTGCGGATCGGCTGTGATGAGGCACACGCGCAGCGACTCCGAGTCGTTCAACGAGTGCGGCACGGCTATCTTGCCGGGCTTAAGCTTGCTTTTGTCGACTATGTGCTTCTTGGTCGTCACGATCAGCCAGATGGGCACGTCGTTGTCGGCGGCTGCTGCTGCGTCGTCGTCTGAGTCTGAGTCTGAGAGCAGCGACGGTTTCTTCTCCGATAGGGCTTTCCGTGAGGCATCGCTCTTCATGTGCTTGAGCAGCGCGGCTGCGGCCCGTGTGATCTAGACTCATACTATGGGTTAGGAGTGCCAATCGCGAGGCAGGACGGCGGCTGAGGGCCATACCTGGTCACCATCGAGCTGGTACGGCGACCCCGTGGTCACCTTCTTGGTGAGAGGGCCAGCTGGGTCGGGCATTGCGGGTGTATATGGCTGGACGAGCTATCGCGACGGATTCTACCCTGCCGTGCCTTGCCTTGCTGTTGCTCAAGTTGCTCAAGATGCTGGTGGCATGGACAAATGGCTTCGCTGCTTCTTCCATGCAGCTGTGCCTTGCAAGAGCTGAACTTGTGGCGTTGGAACCGAGCGGAGAAAAATGTTCGCTGCCTCAGGCGCCGCGCCGGCAATGGCCTCAAAGTGCTCGACCCCTGATCAGAAGGGCGGATCGACATGAACGGATTCAATGCTATATGCTCGCCATGGATACAGTGCTAGTCAAGATACAAGCCAATGGCATCGTCGTACGGCAGGTCTTTGCGCCGCGCAGCGGACGGGTGGTGCTTCCGAGCTGCAGCTGCAAGACGGCTGCTCCGCCGCCGCTGCTCGGCCGTGCGCGCCCTGACCCTCTGCTTGACGGCATCGCTGAGATCATCGATGCTGACCTCCACAACCTCTTCGTCGCGGTCGCGGTCGCGGTCGTGCCTGCGAGTCCTGCTTGGTCGTGCACCACTGGCACTTGTGACCTGCGCAGGCGTAGTGGCAGCAGCAGTCGAAGGAGCAGTGGCGTCTCCTCGACCGCCGCACAGCCAGTCCACAACGCCCAGGTCGCCGAAATGCGACCTGCCTCCGCTGTCCAGGTGCCGCTTCGCTTGCCGCCCAATGGCGCCCACGACCAGAAACAGATGGCCTGACGAGACGAAGCTGAAGTCGCAGTACGCGAGCATCTCCTCAGACGAGACCAGGGCCATGTACAGCATGTATGTGATCAGGTGCAGCCGCAGGAGCACCGCCGCGAGGTAGGCCGGCAGGAAGCGGTTGACGATGTAGCAGGCCGGATGATCGTACGTTGCTGCGAAGGGGCCTAGCTCGCGCAGCGTGTGGTACCACGCGCGGTGCCGTCGGGCCAGCCATGGCGTGATGAAGTGGCTGTGAAGGAGGCAGCGATGCGCGAGATAGCCGATTGCCTGGAGCACTGCTGTCAGAGATGTCAAGACGAGAGGAGATGGATGGGCAGCACCGGTGCGCGCACCTCGCGTAAGGCCAACGCCTTCAGCAGCCCCGTCGCGATCTCCCACGGCAGTGGGAGCATGATGGATGTCCTGATCCGCCGCTCCCACTGCAGGCCGTGGCCCATCACGATTCCTAGCACCGTCTGGACCATCAGTCCAACCAGGACATTGGCCGAGCCCACGAGAGCGAGCCGCGTGCGAGGCCGTGCCTGCTTCTCGCCATGTTGCTGCGACGGCGCCTTCGACTGCTCCGTGGCCCCAGCTCCAATTCCCTTGATCTGAGCCTCATCGCCGCCTCCAAGCACATGGAAGCGCAGCACCGCCAGCACCCAGAACAGCCATGACGGGACCAGGTACAGCGCGACCTTGACCAGCAGCGTGCCCACGATCTCCAGCCGCAACGGCGGGTGGGTGAAGATCAGGCTGACCCAGTTGACGTAGAAGAACAGCAGGTTCGCGCTCGTGGTGTAGGAGACGGCCGACGGGACCAGGACGAGGGACAGCAGGTCCAGCGGCAACGGCAGCGACAGCAGCGAGCCCAGGGCCATCTTGCGGCCGGCTGGCTTGCTCGAGGCAAGGCCCGTGTTGCTGCTAAGCTGGCTGACGGGTTACCTGGCTGTCGCTCCTGGGCGCCGCTGTCGCATATTTCTGGCGGTGTGCACCGCCGTCTGGTGCGGCTCTCGCGCTTGTGCACGCCCGCGCACATGTGCCGCGGCAGCTCAGACAACCCTTCCGTCGCCCTACCCCAAGCTGTCCTGCATATGCTGCCAGCTGCAGCCATAGCTCGGGCAGCCCGCGCAGCTCTGGCGCATGGGGCGGGTGGCACGCGGCAGCGAAAAACGTGGGGAGGCGGATCAATGGGTCAGACCCGCAGTGGCGAGTGCCTGGCCAGGGCAGAGCGAGGCGAGGCAAGCAAGGCATGGGGGATTGCACAGATTCTCAGCGCGCCTGAAGAACGTGGCGACGGCAGCATGGAGATCGCATGGTGGCGCTGATGCTACCCTGGAGCTGCTTGACCATCCGCTGCACGCATAGGCGCTGACAAGCTTTCCTCGATCCCCCCTGAACCGCCCAGCGATGCCGCTCGACCGCATCTACATCACCCGCCATGCGGTGAGTCGCTCGCCCTGCGTCTGAATCTGATTCGCAGCTATGGACAGCAGTCACTGACCCTCGCACGCGCACCCTGCGCAGGCCCGCATGAACTGGACCGTCGACCCCAAGACCGGCGAGTACATTGCGCAGTTCCCTACGCCCACCGGCATCGCCGTCGACCCCGTCCTGACTGCGTCGGGCGAGGCGCAGGCACAGGAGCTGGGGCGGTACATCAGCTCCGACGAGTTCACTGGAATCAGGCCGTGCCGCATCTACTGCAGCGCCTTCTACAGATGTCTGCAGACCATCGAGCCGGCGGTGCGCAGGCTGAAGGCGAGGCAGGAGAAGGAGCAGGTGCCGGGTGTCGACCTCGATGTCCGACTGGAGCGGGGCCTGGGGTGAGTCGTCGTCTGCCAGAAATCAAGGCGGGCCAGGCATTTCAACTACGAGAGGTGCAGCATGCTGACGCATGGCGTGTCTTAGTGAGTGGTTCGGAGCATCAAACTTCTTCAGCCATCCGTCCGCCGCGCCGAACAGCGAGCTGCGCGAGCTCTTCCCAGGCATCATCACGGCAGACGACCGTGCCGCGCAGCAGGTCATGCCGTCCTCGACCGGCGAGAACATCGCGCAGCTGCACGACCGGCTGGCCGTGGCGCTGAAGGCGGTCATCGACGAGGCCGATGCCGAGATAGCCGCTTTCGAGGCCGCCAATCCTGCCGAGCAGGGGAAACCCCGCTCCATCTGGCTGTGCTCGCATGCTGCGCCGATCATCGCCATGGGTCGCGCGCTGACCGGCAACATGCCCGAGGACACGTCGGAGCACGACTTTGATCCGTATGTTGCCTGCGTGTTCGAGTTCAGGCGGCGGGCGCCAGAGGCCCGCCAACTTGCTGCTGCAGGGTTTCTAGCTTGCTGTCGAGGCTTGCGATCATGTTGAGATCGGCTTCTTTGACCACAGGC
>JAGYHY010000355.1:0-10324 GCA_024244165.1 Ascosphaera acerosa | reverse complement strand
GTAGTCAGGGTTGGGATTGACTCTAAATTTCTGGCGTCTAATGAAGTCCGGCGTGAACACTTCGACCGTATTGTGCCTCTCATCTGACGAATGGCGGTGTGACATTTCCTCGGCGTACTGTGTGGCAGCATCGCGCATTATCGGACGCGTCGTGCGTGGACGGACGTACTTCGTGTCGTACTCGTGCATCACCTCCCGATGGACGATGCGCATATCCTTGGCTTGCTGCATGTAGGATGCCGAGAACAGGGACAGCTGCGCCGACAGGATCAGGGCCATGACTAGGCTCATGAGCACGGTGACACTGGGTCGTGAGTCGGACCGCGATGCAGGCAGCAACAGCCAGTACACCAGCACGTGGCCCGGGCTGAAGTAGCAAAACATCCGGATCGAGAGTGGATGAGGGTCCCAGACGTCC
This sequence comes from Ascosphaera acerosa, assembly GCA_024244165.1. Taxonomy (NCBI): domain Eukaryota; kingdom Fungi; phylum Ascomycota; class Eurotiomycetes; order Onygenales; family Ascosphaeraceae; genus Ascosphaera; species Ascosphaera acerosa. Next base: position 9,906 of record JAGYHY010000355.1, on the reverse strand, counting down.
AACTCCCACACATCGCGCGCAGCAGACCCTGTAGCTGTTGCTCGACTCGCAGCAGCTGCTGATGCCAACGGTTCAATCGATTGCGCCCGAAAAGTCTCCGACAGGGCCTTCAGTGGCGTTGTCAGCATGGGCGTCGCTTGCACCGATACTCGATGCGCTGATGGTGTTGCTGGCGCATCGTCAAGACCGGTCTCGAACAGCCGGTACTGGCGTTTGCGCTTGAACGTGTAGAGCGCATTGAGGCAGGAGATCACGGCGAGGAGCTGTGCAGTGATGGAAGCAAGCCATGCGATCACGCCATAGCTTGCACCTGCACTACTGCTGTCGTCCAAGAAGATATCGTCGCTCAGGGGACTCAGCGCGCCGTCGCTTCCAATGCTGCTGCCGTAGCCGCTGCTAGTGCGGCTGTTCACGCGTGCGACGAGGAAGACCACGTTGAGAACACAGCCCGCTGGAACCGCCCATTTCTGCTCCCATTGCTCCCAGTCGCTCGTATCAAGCTCCTCAGAGAGCCACAGCAGGAAATCCAGCGGGTTGAGACGGGCGAGAATCCGCTGCAGTAGCGGCCGGCGGCGCACTAGTCGAGCCATCCTAGAGGGGCGAGTCAGGTCAACTGGTTGCTGCGGTGGCTGGCAATGGCTGCCAGCATCATGATCGTACCAGGTGCGTTAGCTGCTCTTCGTCTGGCGCAGCGAGCAGGGCCGCGTCCTTATGCCCATGGTGTGCGAAACCGTCCCTCAACAAAGCAGCTCAGTTACTGCCTGGGGGCGATTGGCATGCGCCGTCGGTGGTACTTGCGGTGCTGTGGATAACAACCGAGCGCTGCGTAGCGAGTTCTGCCGCAGTGGTCGCAGCGCGCTGAGCTGAGGATCCGCGCTACCGATCTAGACCGTTAGCGACTGCAGAGTATGCTCGAGCTTTGCAGCACGCATCCATGCTGTGCCTCGCCTTGAGCACTATCACGAAGACTGTTGCGGATTGTTGCGACCATCTGAGTTATGGCCACTGCAGCGTTGGGGCCTCGCATCATTCGTCTCGCCAACTGACTTGCTCGTCGAAGCATCGGACGCGGAAAGCCGGTCACTGAAGTCCTGGTCGAGGCTTTCGCGACAGCGCTGGGATTGCCAGGATCGGTCACTTGTCACCAGCAGCTCTCTGGCAGTCAGGTGCCCAGGCTGGCTTGGTACTGAGTAGCATGGCGATCACGATTCTCCCCCCTGTCGCGGGGCCTGACCCGTACGTCGGACCGGCGGGCCACTCAGAAGACTCAGATGGCGACGTCGACATGGAGCTTGGCACCAGCACGGTGCGGCCATCAAAGCAACTACGGCTGGCTGCAGGAGGCATAGTCACGCCTGGGGAAATTATCACAGACGACCCGCAGTGGATGAGGTATGATACAGTCATGTTGTGCGCCTCAGACACGCTGGACATCATTCAGTGCATGCTGACAAGTGTCCATCCATCATCTCATAGAGGGCATGGCACGTTCACTCCTCACCACCCTCACTTGTCTCAATCTTCGCAACCCAATACAGCAAATGCTGCCAGCACCATCTCATCAACCACAAATCACAACACCAACATCGTGGCTACCGTGGCCGGCACCGTTCTGCGCACGAACAAGCTATTATCGGTGCAACCGCTCCGTGCGCGCTACATACCTGAGATTGGCGACTTGGTTGTGGGCCGTATCGTGGAAGTACAGTCACGACGATGGAAGGTTGACGTTGCAGCGCCACTGCTGGCGCAATTGCCTCTCTCCGCCATCAATCTACCCGGTGGCATCTTGCGCAAGCGAACAACGGCAGATGAGCTACAAATCCGCAACTACTTCAACGAGGGTGATCTAGTGGTCGCTGAGGTCCAGGGTGTCCACGCGGGTGATGGCGCAGCCACCCTACATACCCGCTCGCTCAAGTACGGCAAGTTGCGCAATGGCGTGTTTTTGGCCGTGAACTCCGCTGCAGGCGGCCCCTCCAGGAGCACGGGCGTGGTCAGATCGCGTCGGCAAGTCTGGACCATCCATGGGGCGAACGGCAGCGATGAGATCGATGTCATCCTCGGCGTCAACGGCTATGTCTGGGTGGCGAAGCATGTGGGGAAATCAGCCGCCGACGACGACATGACCAGTGCAACGGATGTCGCTATCACGAGGCTGGAAGAGATGGTTAGCACGAGCATCTACTCCAGTCAAAATGACGACATCTCGCTACCTACACGAAGAGAGATTGCAAGGCTGTGCGGGTGTATCAGGCTGCTAGTATTGCATGGGGTGAGGGTTGACGAAGATACCGTCACGAAGGCCTACCAGACCAGCGTGGAACTGGAAATGGAGGGTCTCCCTGAAGAGGACCGAGATGGCGAGGAAGTTGATTCCCAGGGTGAGAGCAGAGCGAAAAGGATAGTTGCCACTGTGCTGGGTCGGCATGACTAGGTCATTACTGGACAGTCTGCATATCGTGGCTTGTGCCTTCGCTCTGTGCGCCGCATAACCTTGGCCATGACCACTGCATGGCGCAATGAACCCAATCTGAGTGCTGCGTAGGAGAGCGACCACAGGTGCACCAACCGTCCGAAGCCTCATCTCCCGTTGCCCAGTCAGTCGGAGTATCTGAGCAGGTGTCGTCCAGCCTCAGCTCCGGTTAGTCACCAGCATTGCTCCATGATTGCTCCATGAAGCAAGACCCTAAGCGACCAACGCGCACAAGAGTATACATGGGGCAACAAGAGGATGCTCCTGGCGGGAGGGCTCACGATTCTTGCGTGACGCGCTACATTGATGGCCAAACGCCCTCGACGAGATATCAACCCAGACGACAATGGACACCTGCATGTTTGTTCATTTGGCGAGCCCAGCGCAACTTCCCAAGACATCCGTTAGATCGATCACATGATTTCCCCCCCCATTGTCAGCAGGGCACGACCTGAATGACTGACCCGCATCACTGCGTGCCAGTCTTCGTACCCCTGGCAATCTCCATCCTTTTGAGCTCCTCATCGATCTTTCGGAAGCTCCAGCTCTTGTATTGCGGCGGGTACAAGAATGGTCGCATGTCGAATCTGTTATCATCGGGCGAATACTCGTTGCAGTGCAGCGAGGGTGTGAGTGTAGTCATCTTATGACGGTTGATGGCGTAGTAATGGAAAAAGCGTTTCACTTTCTCGGCAATCTGCCACGGCTCCATGACCGGGTTGGTGTCATTGTCACCAGGCTGACGCACGCGGTCGGCCGACCAGTCGTGCGCCAGGCGCTGGAACGTACCGAACGGTCCGAGCTTATTGACTTTACGCAGGCGGCCGAAAATCGTCAACTCATCGTAAGTCATACCCATGTCTGCCTCGTCAGACTGCACGTAGTTCTCGGTGATCGGCTCCAGCTCTGCGGTCGGGATCGCCGTCAGGAAGTCGTGGAGACATGGCAAGTCGAACTCTTTCTCGGCCCAGGCGATGAAGCGCTTCAGGTCAGACTTGTCGATGCTGCCGATGGCTGCGGGAGAAAGATTGCCGTTAGCGTCTATGTGCTTTGTACCCATGCTTCTTCTCCAAGATGAGGGGCGGCATACGATTGATGTCTGCTGAAGAGCAGTCGTATTTCGTGAGATAACCTCTGAGCGATTCGCCAACATTGGCACTGCCGAGCACCAGTAAGGAGCCGCCGCCAGGCCTGCCACGGGAAGTCGGCAGCAGCTGCGCGAACTCATATGCGGTAACCATGCGCGTCCGACTGGGTTCGAAGAGGCGCGAGTCATTGTCAGCAGCGCGCTGATGACGCAAGGACTGGGAAGGCGGAGTACTCACGCTTGAATGTTCTGCAGCGCCAGGTTCTCAGCCCACGAACCCCCCTCGACCTTGAACTTCGGCTCAAACCCGAGCGCCTGCTGCACGAGGCCTTTTTGTGCGTTATACACAGTGTCGATGTCCAGATTGATATGGTGCGCACCAATGGCGGCGGCAAGGTCTCGCGCTCGCTGTCGCGTCTCCTTGGAGCTCTGCTTTGACATGCCCATGTAGACGGAGTGGAATAGCTGGTTGCATAACTCCTGAGGTGTGCGTGGCAGCTCGTCACTATAAGCCGCAATGCGCCGCACCTGTGCGATGACGGCCTCATTACCCGCCTGGACAGCCTCTATTGCAAGGCGGCACATCGAGAAAACCATCACAGCGGTTGCACAGGAGTCGATGCCACCAGAGAGCGGTATGAGATAGCCTGCTTGTCCGCTGCGATTGAGGTACTGCATGTTACAGGCAGGTATATCAGCACGGAATTGTTCGTAGCTCGGGTAGAAAGGCGGTTACTCACGTCCCACAGGTAGCACCCTGTTGCCAAGGCGATCTCTTCTTCAGGCGCTAGTACGACTGGCTCCATGGGCAGACTGGGCCGCTGCGCAACGTCGAGGTCACTCGCTTCGCTGCTCATTGCGAGGCTGGTCTCAAGACGCTGGAACTTGGCCGGGGAGCTAGCGGCCTGATAGCAGCGCGAGGTCGCCGACCGATACGCGCGAATCTCCTCTAAATCGACTGTCGCAGTAATGACTTCGACGTCGGTCAAGGTGAACTGGGAGCCCTGCGCAACGACGTCACCTGCTCAAGTGAGAGCGACTTAGCAATCATGGTACATCGTGATCTGTGACATGTAGGCTCACGTACCGTTCAGGATGATGAGCGCACACCCATCATACAAAAGCCGATCGGCATCGACACCGATCTGATTCGCGTAAAGGTAGCAACCACCGTTCTTGCGTGTCGCTTCCTGGATTAGAGCGAGGCGAGTGCTGAGCTTACGCAGCTCGAAGTGCGACCCGGAACTGTTGGTAAAGATCTGGTCGGGATTCTGTCGTCAGAGCTAGGTCCGAGAGTACGTGATGACCGAGAAATCCACCCACCTCAACACCATCAAGAGCCATATCAATGTGAGGGGCCTGAGGTGTGAACAGTTCCTCACAGGTCTCGGCGCCAATGCAGGTATCAGGGGTTGAGACGACAGCCTCGCCGAATGGCACGTGGGTAGTTCCTTGCAGCTTCTGCATCAGCCGCGGGAGGTGGAACATCTCGGTTTGACGACGATGAGTCCAGCCCGCGAAGTCTGCGAGTTGGAGCAGGCGGGTTAGAATGGTGACGAGGCATTGGGAGCGAAAGAGTGGGCAGCGTACATCTCATCTCAAAGTAGTTTCCGTCGTTGGCAAGCCACATCTTTGGCCGGATCAGCAGGATCTTGCCGTCAAGGCAAATCACACGGCAGTTGTACCGCACCCCGCGATGAGCAACGGGCATGCCAACATCGATGAGGATTCCATGGAGGGACACATCGCTCAGAATGCGCTCCAGCATCTCCCAGCAGTGCAGGTATAGGTCCTAGTGTGGCGTGCAAGGCTCGTCAATCTAGCCGCACATGTGAATACGCCGAACATGTCCTGGCATGTCGAAGGCACTCTCACCTGTTCAAGAAAGTGGTCCATGCAGCCATAACCCGAGATCTCGAGTTCAGGACCGACTCTAATCTTCGCACCCTTGGCTTTGGCGGTCCTGATACTCTCAATGATGCGGGCGGTATTGCCCTCGAAGTCAAGCGCCCACTGGCGCAGGGCGCAGGTCGCGACTGTGACAAGATGACCCATCGTGACGCTGGTAGCTCGGTTCTGAACGAGTCCTGCTAGGCGCTTGCGCAATCAACCTGTAAAGCACCTTGACACTTGCGATTAGCATTGGCCGCGAATCAAGCGTCAGGCTTTCTGCACACCGCTCGAGACAGGTACCAGGAGGACTGTCAAGTATCGAGCAAGACAGCTACTGGAGCTCGGGTGGGGTGTGCTCTGCCTTGCACAGCCCGAGCATAACGATACTCACAGTGTGATGTCCAGTCTCACGCCAGACGCCCGTGTTAACCAAGAAGAGCAAGCAGTGGCAACGAAGTAGCGCTATCTGGATGGTTTGTATCAGAGCACCTGTTGCTATCCTGCTTTATATGATAAGCTACTCGAGGCCGGCGTTGCTGCGCCGTAGTTCTACTGTCGTTTTCAGCCTGAAGTGAGTTGCAACGGTATACAGTCAGGGGCAGAGCGGCCGGCCAGATCAGATAAGATACGCCACGATCAGAACGAGCTCTCGCAGTCTAATCTTATCAGATGGGCGGCCTGAGCAGTGACAACGCAGAGACGGCGACTTCGGGTGAAGGCGTGAGACTACACACTGTGACATTGAGACGAGGGGCACGAGTGGAGGTGGCTATAGTGGCATGCCGTTGGCTTCGATTATAGAATGGAATGGAGCATGGCACAATGACATGGCATGACATGACACGCCGCGAGGGCAGCACGTGTGGGCAGTTCGCAGACAAGATAGCAATGGACAGAGCAGTCCTGATTGGAGGCAACGGTGCGAGAGTGACGCGGCGCAGACAGGCCCACGGCCGACGGCTTGCCAGACAAGGAGGGTAGCCGCAACCAGAGGAGGACTGCCGCAAGATGTGGAGGGCAGGCACGTGAGAGGACAAGTCCATGTGTCGGTCTCAGATGAGACAGTCAGGTTGCTGCAGTCAGTGCCCGTAGCTGCCACTCCAACCACCGCGCCCTGCTGCGTTGTTGGCATAATACCCGGCGCCACTGCCGCCAAATCCGGCCGCGCCGTATGCGCCGTACGCACCCATGTTGTTAGCGGCTGCGGCTGCCTGATGGTGATTGAGCCCACCGTACTGCGGGTATGCCGCCGCGCCAAACATGGCAGCCATCTGGTGCTGCTGCTGCTGCGCAGCTTGAGCCTGGGCAGCCTGAGCTGGAGTCATACTTGCCATAGGATTGGCAGTCCCTGTACATGACAAGACGAGTCAGTGACTGGAATAATGAAGAGCGGTGAGGGAAGGCCTGAATGCGTTTGGAGATCCTTTACCAGTCTGGGCGGGGCCGCTAGCATGAGCAATGTTCGGCGTACCCGCACTCTGTGGAGCGGTGATGCCTTGTGTTGAGCCTGCTTGTGATACAAATCACGTCAGTATGGGCCCCTGTCTCAAATCGACTGCTATGTGAACGATCAGGACCAGTGGCGAGGAAGAAACGCACCATTGCCAGCCTTCGCGCCGTCGACATCGCCGGCAGGTCGAGCTGCACTTCCCGTGGCATTCTGCGCGCCTGCGGACGATTGGAAGCCACTCTGAGAGCGTCCAAAGATGTCAGGAATGCCACTGAAGGAGGCAGATTCAGCGGTGCTCGCACTAGCGGAGTTGGCAGCCGCTGAGGCATTGGCGTTAGTCGAAGGTACGGTGGCGCTGCCCGGGCCTGCATTGGCACCAGCCGTATTCCCAGCACCGGCACCGCCAACGTTCCCACCAGGTGCACTTGCGCCACCAGTTGCGGAACCACGAGCACTGCCGCCGGCAGGGCCCGACTGCGCACCAGGTCCAGCAGGTAGTTGCTGTGCAGCGAAAGCGGGGGAGCCGGCGGCAGCCGCGGCCGCATCGCTACCATAGCTCGGGTAGCCCTGAGCCGCAGCGGCAGCAGCGGCAGCAGCAGCCGCGGCGGCAGGCCCGTAAACGTTCACGTTCGGCGCGCCAACGCCGATTCCACCGATTCCAACACCCAAACCACCAACTACACCACCAACGCCCTTGCCATATGGTGTAGCAGCCGCTGTGGTTCCGTACTGAGTGCCATATCCGAAATGGTTAGGGTGGCTCAGGTAAGCGGCAGCCTGCTGTTGCTGCTGCTGCTGCTCCTCAAAGCGGCGCGCAACGGCTGCCTCAGTGTCAAAAGCAGATCCGGGAGCCCCACGAACACCGCCAGTCGCGCCGGATGCAGGTGCTGCGGTCGAAGCACCAGTGACGTTGGCGGCGGCGTTGGCACCAGCACCGACACCGGTGGTGCTGTTCGCGCCGCGAGCGCCGTACTGCGAATGATGGCCTTGCTGGCTCGCAGCAGTGGCGGCCGCGATGCCACCCATGCCCATGAAGCTGCCATACTGAGGCTGCGAGTAGTAAGGGTATGCGTAGCTGTAAGCAGGTAGGTGAGACGCCTGTTGCTGCAGCTGCTGCTGAGACGCAGCGGCCGACAAGGCGCTGGCTGGCAACGAGGAGTGAGGTACGGGAGTGCTAGCGCCGCTATGCGCCAGCGCTGGGTCAAGGCGCGAGCCGGTGGCAGCCGAACCAGTGGTAGCACCAGTTGCCTGCTCCGGAATGCCAAATCCACCAGCGGCAGCCGTGCGATGGTGCGCGGCCAGAACATCCTGCTGCTGCTGCTGTTGCTGCTGCTGCGTGGGATGGTGGCCCTGCGAGTAAGGCGGGTAGAAGTAAGAGGGCGCAGCAGCCGCAGCAGCAGCGGCGGCAGCGGCACGTTGTTGATGATCCATGCCATAGAAAGAAGAGAAGTCAGACGCGGCCGTGGTAGCCGTCGGCAATTGTTGCTGCTGTGCAACGATACCTGAAGCCGCCACAGGCGTGGAGAAACCAATCTGATTCGCAAAAGGCTCTGGCTGCTGTTGCTGTGGCGGCTGTTGCTGAGCCTGCTGCTGACCGAAAGGATCATATCTGCCCATATCGCCGCCGAGAGCTGTAGTCTCAAGATCATGCTGTTGCTGATACTGATGCTGCTGCTGCTGAGAGACAGGAGGCAAGCCAGGCGCAGGGCGAGGTGCAGTGACGGAGTCCTGCACGGAGGCGCTAGCGGTAGTCGTGTTGGTGGCAGGCGTCGTAGTCGAGGGCGGGAAATAAGCCCGTGGAGCGACAGGAGAATGCTGTGGCGGCTGTGGCCGGGTCTCTGGCTCTTCGCGAGCAATATCAATCTCCGAACTTCCGATAACAGCGGTAGCAGCACCCTGTGACTGTGACTGCAGCTGCGCGTCGGGCTCCGCTGCCGTGGAAAGGCCGTTCAAACTCATGTTGCCGAATTGCACGCTAGTGCGATCAACGGCATGCTTCCCAGGCATGACAACCGGCTGCTGTTGTTTCAGCGGGCGGCGATGGGCCTTGAGTGGTGTTGGAGTAGAGATGGCGGCAGGCACCTGCGCCTGAGACTGAGGCATGGTGGACTGGCCCTGCTGCAACTGCGGTTGAGCGGCAACACTGTCAAGGATAGCAGCGCTATCACGAACGCTCTCAGTAGTGTCTGTGATGTGGGCATGAGAGGCATCGGGAATCTTCTCCACGTTCGTCTCAGACAAGGTCTGCTGCTGAGCCCGTGCAGTCGTTGCGACGGCAGGGACAGCTGGAATAGCGACAGGTATGGGAGCGTTGACTGAGACAGGGTGCGTAGCAGGGACTGCAGGCACAATCGTCTCCGGCGCAGCCGCGGCCTGTTGCTGCGGAATCTGGGGTGCGACGGTAGCGGCGGGGGTGGGTGCTGGCGCAGGCTCAGCGATTGGCGCAGCACCTGCTGCAGTGGCAGATGTAGGTATAGTTGGAATGGCGGGTACGGCTGGCACGGCTGGCACGGCTGGCACGGCTGGCACGGCTGGCACGGCTGGCACGGCTGGCACGGCTGGCACGGCTGGTACAGGTTGCACAGGTGGCACAGCGGGCACAGCAGGCACAGCGGGCACAGCGGGCACGGCAGGTACCGTAGCCACACTGGCCGCAGCCACAGGTGCGATAGCTGCCGGAGGCATGGTAGTGACCGGCGAACCACTTGAGGTAGGCATACCGGAGTCGATGGTGGGTTGTTGAGTCGCGGAAACAGTTGCAGTCGCGGGCACAGCAGCGGGCGCAGGGACCTCACTGGCAGACACGCCAGCTGCTCCCTGTGCAGCAGTAGCTGTCACAGGCTGCGACTTCTTGACCGGAATTGACGCGGGCGTCGCAGCGGAGCCCGATGCTGGAGAGGTCGCGGGCTTTGCAAATAGGCTGGCCCATCCTTTCTTCGCAGCAGGAACGGAGGGCGCAGCAGTACTGGGAGCGTCAGTAGGAGCTAAGGTAGTTGTGGG
>JAGYHY010000354.1:0-10335 GCA_024244165.1 Ascosphaera acerosa | reverse complement strand
CCTCCAGCACGCCGCGACAGCTCTCGCAGGGCCGTCGTAGCACTCCGCCCCGCCTCCTACCTAGCCTACTCCTACTACACCTCCTGCCTCCTCCTGCTACTCCTCCTCCTCTCTCTCCTCCTACAGCTGCTCGCCCCGCCTCAAACGCACCTCCAGCTTCGTCTCTGACCTGCTGCTAACGCCCTGACCTCAGTCCTCAGCCCTCACTCTCAGCCCTGGGCCCTGCGTTGCGCTGCAAGGTGCCCGCACGCATCGGTGCCCGCTCCTCTCACCTACCTACCTACCTACCTACCTACCTACCTACCTACCTACCTATCTCCCTACAATCCGACCTCCGCCTCCAACACGCACGCAGCCGCAGCTCCTAGCAGTCGCTCCTAAGTAGACGCGCGCGATTCACCGTCCAGCGCAGGGCATTGCCACGGCAGTCACAGGCCGCAGGTACCTAACGCCGGTGACGGTGACGGTGACGGTGACGGTGAAAGCAGACTCGAAACGTGCAGGGCCTGCCACCACGCCAGCTCGTGCCGGACAGCATATACCTCGCCATCCGACTGGCACCCCTGTGGCATGCATGTCCAGCCCGGGATTTGGCCACCCGCACTCCTACGACCCTCGAGGACCTGCATCACGTCGCACTGCCAGCTGCGAGTCTCTCCCAGTCTCTGCACGAAGCATCGGGCTAGTTGGACGGCTTGGACCGCTTGGTCTTCTGGCCTTCTTGGCGAGGCATTGGCAGCGCTCTAGCACCGCCCCTTCTTGGAGGTTGCGTCGGGGTTGGCCCGTCTGGCGAAGCAGCGCCCATTGGAAGGGGGCCTGGTTGCTCGCTTCCAACCCCCTGATCCACGCGGAGGACCGCCAAATCTCGCGTCCGCCCTGAGACGCCTGCTCTCGCCTCTACCGCCGCCACCATGGAGCACTCGTCGCCCCTGGCTGCAATGCAGCCCCCGTCAGTGCTGTTCGGGCACTGCTTCGGGCCCGGCCCGTCAGGAGACCAGGCGCGCGGCACCGGCGCCGCCGACTCTCCGTCCTTCGCGGCGGCGGGACGTGGCAAGGGAGCTGGTGTTGGTGGACCTGGTAGTGGTGCTGCTGCTGGCCCTGGCGCTGCGGCGCCGCCCCTGCGCTGCGCCGGGCTCTTCGGACCCCACAGCTTGAGGTTCCAGGACCCGTCGGCGTGCAAGGGCTCGTCCCCCACCGTCAGTCTGGCGGCCGACCTGGCTCAGAATTTTCACATTGACAAGAGGTGTGTACTCCTACTTGCGGGTGGTCAATTGCGGCTCTTGGAGGCACGGTCAAGGTCGAGGTCGAAGAGCCTCGTCTCCCCTGACTGTAAAGGGCATTGCCATTCGCGTCTTGTCGGTCTGAGCTGACACTGCCTGGCCGCTGCGCAACACAGCCCACCAGCAGCTACGCCCCGTCGGTCCCTGTTCACCACGGCGCGACGCAAAACAAGTCATGGTACGGCCCATCCCTCCCTTTCCCCTCCAACTGCCCAATCTACCCCTCCGCTCAACGACTCGCCCGAGCATGGGGTGCTGACCCGGCCCGGCCCGCGCAGAACGCTACACACCCTCGCTGCCGCCGTCGTCGCCCGCCTTCGAGACCATGGAGCTCATGGACATCTCCCCCCTGCCCCACAAGATGCCGTGGCCGCCGTGCCTCGACAGCTCCGACCCGAACCCTTCCTCGGGCGCCACCCCGCGCCGCAGCCTCCTCGCCTCCAGCCACCTGCAGGACTCGCCTCTCGACACCAACACCAGCAGGTCCTCGGGCGTCAGCCGGCGCAAGAAGGCGTCTTTCGCCCGCCCGTCATGCATGCGGAAAGCGCAGGCGCTGCTGGCCCGCCCGACGCCCTTGCGCCCCACCTCCCCTGACCTTCCGCAAAGCTCTGCCAGCGATGTCGACGTCGGCATCAGTAGTGACGTCGGTGCTGGCAACGGCAATGACAGCGGCAGCGGCAGCGGCAGCGGCCATGGAAATGAAGAGGGCGACCGCACCACCGGCAACGACCTCAAAACACCAGGATCACCGTCCCTATCTGAGATGTTCGAAGGCAGCTCGCCCGTCCGCCAACGGGCGAACGTCGCAACACCCGGCAGCCCCATCAAGTTCACTAGCGGCGGCTTCCCGACGCACCGCGATGGATCACCCGTGCCCCGCCGCAGGAGCTCCAACCCGTTCGCACGGCCCAGGAAGCAGTCACGGCGCGCCATCAGCATGTTCGAGTCGAACGAAGACATCGCCATGGCGCGCAGCGGCGATGACATGAGCTACGTCGTTGCTGCCAGCTGCACTGCGTCCACCGGCGGCGCCGCCAGCGATGACATCGATATGGACACCAATCCGACCTACCGTCTGCCTCACTTCATTCCTAGAGATCAGGACGACAGACTCCCTCGGATCGACCAGCGGACCATGGCTGAAATCCTCGAGGGCAAGTATGAGGAACAGTACAAGAGCATACGAATCATCGACTGTCGCTTTCCCTTCGAGTACGAGGGCGGGCACATCAATGGTGCTGTCAACCACAACGCAGAGTCTCTGGTGACGGAGCTGTTTGCCGATGGCCCTGAGGAAAACACCGCGCTAGTCTTGCACTGCGAGTTCTCCAAATACAGGGCTCCTGAGATGTATGCCCAATCCTCTCTTATTCCATCGATTGACCTCTCTAACCCCATCGCTGACACGCTGAAATCCTCTCTCTCCGCAGGGCTCAATGCATCCGCAGCAGGGACCGCGCGTTCAACATCCATGAATACCCTAAACTCTCCTATCCCGAGATGTACATTCTTGAAGGCGGCTACAGCGCCTTCTTCTCCGAGTATAAGAACCACTGCTACCCGCAGTCCTACATCAGAATGGGCGACAAGGCGCACGAGTTCGCCTGCGAGCGCGGCCTGGGCAAGATCAAGAAGCGGTCCAAGCTCGCGCGCGCGTCGACCTTCACGTTTGGCCAGGACGATCGCATGACCATGCCCAAGCTGAGCTTCTCCAACCCACGCATCGACGAGTCGCCCACGCGGCCGTTTTGCTCCTCAAGCAGACTCGATGGCTTTTCTGACGACCAGGGCTCGTCGCCGCTACCTCGAGGCCGCAACTCGTCTTTCTGAATCGGGGTTGCACACAGTCTCCTCGAAGGGAGCTATCGTTTGCGAGCCAGGCTCTCGGTAGCCATGATTGCGAGCAACCAACGTGACATGCTTGCTGCTCATCTCGCAACATGCGCGGCATCAGCATCTCATCTCATCAGGACGACTACATGTCTGCCGCTCGGAGGCTCCCAACCACCGTCACTCATTCACACCTCCGGTCGCAGTACACTCACGAGTCACAATTGCACCTACACCAACTACTCATCACTCCTTTGAAGCTCTGCTCACACATTGCAAGAGCATAGACGTCACTTCAAATGACCCGACCCATCGTCACTCCTTCAAGATCCGCCAGAATCACATCTCCTTTGTCACTCGACTTCCGGCGTCGAAATCGCCCCTGCGCTCACGGTCCTCTTTGCTGTTGCGCCACATGAGTATTGGCAGGGGGCCACGCCCAGCCATCGCCTCAATGCGCGATCAACACAAAGACGTCGAGCCGCTCGCAGTGTGCGCAGCAGCCAGCAGCAGCGTCCAAAAGGCAGCAACACGGTGCAGCCGGAATCTGCCGTGGCGGGCTACACAGCGAGACGACCGCAGCTGCTATCAGCACTGCCGAGGCAGCACCCGGAGCTAGCGAACAGCCTGGTTGATGGATGGCCACATGCGAGCAAAGCCGGCACACTCCAGCACAATACACCTGACACCCAGTCCTCACGGACCGAACCCTAATGACTGAATGACACAGAGTTCTTCAAATTCCGTATACGCCCCTATAACGCACTTGGACTTGCCACGCCTACTGCCGCTGCGCAATGCAGCACCCATGGTGGCTGCGCGGGACGGCACCGCACCAAATCATCATACAACGCGACAGAGCGGCCCGCTTTTGGTCTCTTGGCTGCAACGGTTGTTCCATACCGCTTGCAAAGAGTGACTCTCGGGATATTTTCACACTCCTGGTGTCGGCTGTCGTGACACTGTCACGCAGGCGTGCGACTTGGCCACGCTGCATGGCCGTGCCTGGTTCACCAGTCGAGGTGGCAGTTCCTACCATCAGTGCCGTAGCACTCGCGCTGCATTGTCAGGACAACATACTTGGGAAACCCGCCGCATTTGGGCTGCCGATGATATCTGATCGCCGCGTCGATCTGCGTGTCCGTTGAGCTGTACCTGCGCGCGATCATCCCATCGACAGTGGCGTGCCTGAGTCTGCAGTGCGCGCGTGCCTAGCGAGCTGAACTGGCTTAAGCCGAACCTGAGCATATCCATACACAGACGTATCATGCCCCTCTCATAGCTCATGCTGCACCACCTGCCTCGAGCCTTACTGCGTAGTGTCAGCAGCATGCCATGCAAGGCACTGGCTACGTACTGCCCACCGTTGCGGATTGGCAGCAGGACTCAGAAAATCGTCAGAATGAAGTACTGATGAGGTATCTCTAACAACACGCTGATATTCGTGTCCCACGCCAGCGACGACTCCACATACCCCACGCACCATCCAGGCGCAGCATGAGAGTAACAACCGCCTCATGCCGCCCGCACTCAAGCAACGTAGGCGTAGGCAGGGTGCTCCGAGTCTGGCACGCGCTCGATGTACTCCCTCTCGATGAGGTCCTCGATGCGCCCCTTGAGCATGGCGACGTCCGGGACGAAGCGCGACGACAGCTGCTGAATGACCTCCGTCATCAATTGCGTGTGCATCAGTTGTTTCCGTTGCCTGTCACCACGAAGCGCTCGTTAGCGGAGGTCCTACCCCTTAGCTCAGGGGGTGGCAGCTGGGCACTCAGGGGTAGAGCGTTGGTGTGTTCAGGGGGCGCAAGTCAGGGGCAAAGGGTTGCGATTGGTTTGACGTCATCGGATATCGTCACGTGACTGCCTAGGCAACGCTCCCTCTCGCTCAGGGGCAGGGGGAATCCAGAGTGGGGTGTGCGTGGAAGGGTCGACTTACTTCATGATGCGCACGATGGCGGCCTCAATGGTGATCTTGCGCTCAGCGCCGGTCTTTGCCTCCGTCTCAGACCGCTGTTTTTGGCTTTCCACCCTGTTCGCGGCCTGGCTGACGACTCCGATCTTGATCTTTGTGAACTGACTCTGGAACCGGTCGTTGTAGTAGAAGCGATCGCCAGGGTGAATGTCCTTCGACATTGGCTCTTTACGCAGAACGCGGGTCTTGGGCGCCACAGCCAAGGACTGTAGGTTTCGCTTAAGCTCGCTGTCAGGTATGCCTGTTCTGGCTTGAATCTCCTCAAGCGTGAGGGCCTGGCTGGCGGGCACGTCGTTGAAGAGCAGCAGGATGAACGCCGCGTAAGTGGAGACGTTGAGCTCGTGGCGTGCGAGCTTGCCATTCGGCCTGGGGAAGACTGCGCGGATATCCGCAGTGCCCATACTCAGCTGCCACGAGAGTTTGCGCCCGCTGTGTCGACTGTGGTAGAACTGCTCGAAGCTGGCGCGCACTTGCTCGATGGCGTCCGGGTACTTGATGGGCGACTCCTCGCTGTCTTGCCGGCCGATCATTTCGATGGGCCATCGCGTCGAGGTCAGAACGTTAATGTCAAGCTCGATCGGCTTGTCACCCGTCGCCGTGAGACCGCGGCCGTCCGCCACATACTCCTTGTACGCAGCGGTGATGTCCGCGGACGTCACCATATCAGTGAACATGGCCTCCAACTTCGACGTGAACTGCGTGCCCACTTCGACCTTCATCTTGGATATGATCAGCTTCTCGGCGTCCGATGAGATAGACCGGCGCAGGAGTAGGCGTCTCGACAGGTGCTTCTTGTAGTACTGCTCGAAGACGTCCCGGTCGGTGACGAACCGCAGCAACGTGATGCCGCGATCGAGCAGTTCCTCAACCTCTTCTTCCGTCTTCCCCTTAATTCCTTTCTTGAGGTTCTCGTCGAGGAACAGCGACACATACTCAGGTGCTCGCTCGTTCATATTGATGAAATCTCTGAAGCTGTCCGTCAACGTCGTCTGCACGGCGTGATCCTCGTCAAACGCCCGTTTCCATACGTCGTCGTACTTCGCTTTCAGTCTGAGGATCTCATTGACCCAGTCAATCGCCGCAACGGTCTGAGCGTTCAGGTTCGGCCCTTTCTCCGACGGCGTCTTCCCACCGCTCCCACCCTGTGCTTCACCCTGCCGTCGGGGCATCGGCTTTGCTGCCGCCTGAGCAGCGGCGTTGATCTGATTGCCTTGCTCCAACACCCGCTCGCTGAGAGCCTTCCGCAGATCCCGCTTCTGGTCATCAATGCGAGCCACGAGTTGGTACAGCCCGTGCAAATCGTCCAACCTCTCGTTGTCTAACATATGCTTGACGCCACTGCCCTCCAGGGTAATGACGCTCGGCATGTGAGGGGCGATGAGATGCTCATCGATGATCTTCTGGACCTTCGGCGTTGTTGTCGGCAGCAGCGCAATCTCGCACCGTCGCCGCTCCTCGTCCAACCGTTTGTGCGCGTTCCGGCAGAAGGATACCGCATCGGCCGCCTGAAGGAGCGCCGTCCCTTCGTCTGTGTAGAAGTCCCGACTCTCCTCCAGGAACTGCGGCTCGAACAGGGTGAGGTACAGTCGCATGGCATCAACCTCGTCGTCGGTGTCACAAAGTCGCCACAGCATCGTGATGACGTGGTGTAATGACAGGCGGTCCACGGGATGACCTTGGCGTTCCATGTGAATAAGGAACAATACCGTCTGCAAGAGGATCTGAGAGATGGTCGCTTCGTGGTCGGGCTTGCATGGCTTGCGAAGGATCTTGTCGCGGAAGACGTTCAGACCGGAAGTATATATCGGTCGTCGCTTATTGTCCGTCGTCAATGCGCGATCCTGGGAGCACAGCAAGGACAGGCCGGTCAGTCGAGTCGTGAGCCAGGCGGATTCGCAGCATCGCTCGGACGCACCATGTATGTAAGCACATCCCGTATCATCCCCAAACACAGCACTTGATCCTCCCATATACGACACGTCGCCACAAGCAACCGCTGCGCGGCCTCCTTCCGTTCCGACCAGGTATGCATATCGGTACGTGCTACCTGCCCGTCACTAGTCAGAAGCACCGGCGAGACTGAGTCCTGCAGCGTTTTCAGCGCCACGTCGGTCAGGTATGTAGCTTCCAAGGCACAGACATTGTCGTGAAGTTGCTCGCCCTGCTTCTTCAGGACGAGTTTATACGCTGCGCGGTACAGCTCCTCGAAGGATAGCTTCGATGCGTTGTGGGTGTGAATCTCGCGCAGCGCAGCGGCGAGCTTGGACCAGATCGCATCGAACGTTTCTTCACCGGCGGCGCTGCCGATCATGCCCTGCGCAACACATTAAGTCAGCTAAGATCGAGCGGGACGCTACACATGCAATGACTGCTTGATGATCGCCTCACCCGACGGGGCACCCGTATCTTGGCTCTTGGTTTGAGCATTGTCAGTATGCGGTGCAGCAGCTACCGTGTCTGGGGTATGTAGATCTGGCGCAGGTTGGTGTTTGTGTGGGCTGCTGTCTGCGCGTCGCTGGGCGCTCGAGGTGAGCGAGGCGCAGGATCACTGAGACCGACTGCGCCGCGATGTCACGAGCCACGACAACGCCAGACCGAGCTCTGCACGGCCGATGCGAATGGCAGCCACACGTTGAAGCTGCTGAGCCCGAACTTCGTCACACTGGGCGTGGGCCAGAGCCGAGCTGGAGCTGGTCCACTTCGACCGGCGAACTCCACACCGTCGCGACAGCTGCCCTGCGTGCTGCTCTGCGTGCCGATGCCAATCGACCGCGACTCTTTCAAGTCTAAAAAGGAACAGAGCATGCGCAGCCGTCGGTAGCAGAGTCGACCACCACGGATTGAGAGGGCTCGGCCAGTCGTTGGTGTCCTTGCGCATGCAGCTTCGCGGCGCAGCTTAGCAGATGTTAGCTCGGCTTGAAGTCGCGAAGTCGCGAGGTCACGTGCGTTGCCACGGTACCGGTGATTGATGCGACGTTGTATCTCTACAGCCTGTCATGACTGCGGTTGGCGTTTTCTAAAGGCAGAACATTGCTGATACGACCGGCATTGCATATCAGCCCGGCTGTCACATGCAGACGGAAGTGCGACTACACCGCCGATGGGTGCGACAGCACAGAGAGGCAGAGGCGTGTCTAAGCAGAGAATCATGAGCTGTGTTCATGAGGCTAGTCACATATATACAGCAGCATATGAAGGCTACCTGTAAGTCTAAATGGGGCATGGCATGATCCTCCTTCCGCCTTCCGCAGTGTCATGACTGCCATGCGATGCAAGGCCCGACTCTCACCGCCCTACCACCCGCGCCTCCTGTCTTGGTAGCTGTGGCCCTTCTCCTTGCGCTTCTCGCGTTTCCTGTCGTGCTTCCTGCGCTTCTCCGCCCCAGACTTGGCCGGGTCCGCGATGGCTTCAATCTTGCGCTTGACCCTGCGTTCCTCGCGCCGCGCGACGACACGCTCCTTCGCGATGGTCATCTCCGCGACAAAGTCGGTGGTTCCAAACTTCTTCTGCAGCATGTCGAGAATCTCCTGGCAGTTAGACACGAGGGCCTTGTACGACTCGTTGAACCTCTCGTCGAGCGAGTGAGGGGCCGGTATGGACGGGTCTGTCAGCAGGATGAGCGGGCGGAGGACCGTCTGTAGCGATGGCCTGAGCTGGTCACTGGTGAGCTGAGCGCACAGAGCTGCAATGAGCTTCATGCATGCCGTCTTGGGTACGAGAGCCTCCGCGCGAGTGCTGATGGTCTCTCGACGAAGTATGCCAGTCGCTCGTTGGAAGATGTACTCAATCGCGGTCCGAGTCTTCTTCTTTGCACCGCTGGCTTCGTCCTCGTCGTCAGAGCTATCGTCATCCTCGTTGTCGTCGTCCGCTGTAGCAGCCCCGGCAACCTCCTGCCGAGGAGTGTACTCCAGCCCATTCTGGGCACAGCAGCGTCCGACGAAGACAAGGTTGCGCACTACCTGCGTGGCAAGCTCGTCGGTGACAGCCGCAGATCTGAGACAACCGAAGCTGGCACGCAGAATCTTCAGCATGGTCGCAGTGTCAAGATTGAGGCCGGAGGATGTAGACAGTGGGACCTTTTCTAAGCCACTCGCAGCATTGGTCCGCGCAACGTCAGCAAACCAGGTGCCGACGAGGTTTGCGGCACACGACCTGATCCACGTGTGCGGGAAGAATAGGCTGTCGACCACGCGAGCCCAGATGGGCGCACATCCGGTCACCAGTGTCCGCTTTGGGAAGAGTTGGCAGAGCTTGCTGAATAGCTGCAACGCGTAGTAGAGTACCTCCCAGGCGCCCTCTTCACGACTCTCTGCCGATCCGAAGATTCTGGGAAGGACGCCTAACACGAATGGTATCTCTTTCTCTTTTCCGGACCGTTCGCTCTCGAAGAACAGTCGGAAGGTTTGCAGGCCTGTGCTTGTCAGGACCGGATTGTCGACCTGCTCCAACCACGCGTGCAGTGGCGTCGTGATCGACTTCAACTGGTCGGAGTCAGCACGCTCCAAGACCTCCCTGAGCAAACTGCCAGCCATCTCGCGGCACTCAGGAGACTCGTCGTTCGTCATTGCCATGACAAGCGGGACGAAGAAGCAGCCAACCATGTCCTGGGCTGGTTCGCCACTAAGCTTGGTGAGAAGCATGTGGATAGCCTCCATGACGGACTGGCGGCCTTCAGTGTGCTTGTAGTCCATATTTTTGGCAAGAAAAGCCAGCTGCTTGTTCCAACGACTCTTGGCTTGCGGATACTCGATGGTGAAGTGGACATACACACCTCGCGCAAGGTCGCGAGCGCTTCTTGTCTGATTCGTCACCATCATCGCGGCAACGCTGTCGACCACTTGATATAGCTCCGCTACCATGAACTTGCGAGACATGACTGCCCGAATGAAGTTAAAGGCTATGCCTTGCCGATCTGGGTCGTCTATATCTGTCGAAATCCTCTTCA
Source organism: Ascosphaera acerosa (assembly GCA_024244165.1). Taxonomy (NCBI): domain Eukaryota; kingdom Fungi; phylum Ascomycota; class Eurotiomycetes; order Onygenales; family Ascosphaeraceae; genus Ascosphaera; species Ascosphaera acerosa. The sequence goes on along the minus strand of JAGYHY010000354.1, from coordinate 308 downwards.
GCAGATACGCTAGCTGAGAGTCCTTCAGTTGTGTCTTCTTGCGCTCTCGGAGGATTGTTGCGATGAACTTCAGAGCGACCTGCGCAGCCTCGGTGTTGGTATTAGGCGATTCCCTGATAATTTTGATGGCTTCTGCCAAGTAGACGTCGCTGTACTCGTCAAGCTGACTCATTGGCAGCTTGATCAAGACGGACAGCGCACGCATGGCAGATAGCTTGACCTCCTCATGAGCCTGCACAAGTGCGTCGTTGATAACCGGCAGGAACCCAGTGATATTCTCCACAGTCAGCAGCGAGTTGAACTTGTTC
>JAGYHY010000353.1:0-10380 GCA_024244165.1 Ascosphaera acerosa | reverse complement strand
CAACCGACGGCTAGTCTTAATACCTCCGTCGGCCGGTTCGAGATGAGCATGTATTCATCCTACCTCTGCGTGCGATCGGGGCTGATGCTGTCTCGACAAGCACTTGACAGGGAGGGTGTCGCCTGGTGCCGTCATGCCGGCTGAGAACAAACGACTTTCGGACACTCCTGTCAGCGACGGTCATACGGGTTCGACGGCCATGCCCACCACTGCTGTTCAGTACCAGTTCATTGACGGGTCTGCAGACCCTGTTGCTAATCTGACTCGCGTCAGACGTCATGTTATGCAAGAGTTTCTTCGACGAAAACAGTTGCGTCGTCCACCGCACCCGATCGAGGCCCCTGAAGAAGCTGCAGGTGTCAGGGGCCTACCATCCGCCCAACACGAAGTCGGAGGTAGCACACTGGCCTCGTTCCGGTTGTCAGCCAACGCCGCGCCGCAGCGAAAGCCACCTTCCTCAAAGCGCAAGGCCCAGCAGGCAGTCGACATCCTTGAGAAGGAGTCTACGTCCGGCACGCCCTGGCCAGCGACGCGGCGCGAGCGTTTGGTGCTCTGCGACGCTAATCATCATGAAGACGCGCAGTACGATGAGGGCCGAGGGGCAGTAACAAGCACACGGTCACCATGCCAAGAGGGCACGACAGCTATTTGGATGAGTGACGATCGAAATCACCATGTGGCTGATGACCTTGCCACCATGGCATCAGTATGGACCGCCTTCAGCGACTTCAGCAAGGCTGTACTGGAGCATGCACGCCATCATTGCGCGTCAAGCCCGTCCTCGATTCTGGGTGCTTCTCGCAGGGACCCATTTGATTCGCTGCCTCTGAGGTTGGATGATCAGGATGCTTACCTCTTCGACTTCTATGCTACAACAATGCCCACGATTTGCTTCCAGTCGCAGTTCATGTATCCTCAGCCGCAGAACTGGTACAAGACGGTCTTCCTCCCCGAAGCATTGAAGGGCGCAGCTACATTCAGGGCCACTATCCTCGTCCACGCCGCCACTTGCCTGGGTTGGATGCGTGGTCTGCAGGATACGCCTTTGACACTGGTGCAGCGGACCAGATCAATACAAGCGCTCCGCTCGCACCTTGCGCAGCATCCTGACGATACCTCAGACGAGGTTCTTACGGCTATACTGAGTGCAGGGTCAGCCGATGATTTAGACCCTCGACTCGACTACAAGATTACCAGCTGGATGCATATGCGTGCTCTGAGGCGGAAGATTATGGATCGTGGTGGTCCAAACGCGTTGAGGGACAGCCCCCGCCTTGCCATGCTCGTTAACTGGCAGGACTATATCTTCGTCGGGTATGAGGCGATGGGTCCTTCATTCCATTACGAACATCGGGACTACATTCCAGAGTCAGTGCCTAGTCTGACCACCAGCAAGGAAGAGTGCCCTCTTATGACTGCGCAAATGATCGACCCGTCGTTGTCGACAAGCCGGTTCTCTCCTCACGTTGGACCACCTATGTCTACAACGATGCAGGCAGCTGCAGTGGCTGAGTTGCAGGAGCAAGTTGATGTGTTAATCCAGTTCCTACACTCCATCGAATCGCTATCTGCGCATCATCGCGACATGGATTCGGAAACTCTGCCTCCCTCTCGTCGCGCCGTGTTCAGCGAGAATGCATTCCTTTATCAAGCCCTCCGGTCGCCGCTTGGCTTCCGCCTGGGAATGTCTGGCAAGCGAAAGCAGATCATCTCCCGCATGGCGGCGTTGCTGACACTGCACGCGGCTCTTTGGGACTACCGATATAGCCCGTCACGCATTGAGTGCTATCTGCGCGGCTACCAGACGCGATTACATTATGCCACAGCAGGCAACCCCGACAGGGCTGAGAACGCGATTCAGATCCTGCTGGAGATTGATGATACCTTTGGACTGCCCGAGGAGGTCATCGCGGAGGCAGATAGGCAATGGCCACCAAACTCACCGTCCCCGGCATCCGACCCGACTCGATCTCATCGACCCTTCAAGTCTTATGAGCCAGAGACACCCGCATACCTGCGTCCCTGGTTTGTCGGACGCATGCTCAAGGTCATTAAACGGCTTAATCGGCAGTCGTGGTGGAAGATGAACGACTATCTCTTTTCCTTGCTCACGATGAATGAGAATAGGCCGTGCATCGGCGAAGGCTATGGCGAGGAGTTGAGGCAGGAGATTCTTCGTGCGCCTCTCACGAGCTACATCATGCCGTCCATGCAGTAATGGTGCAGTGGGCGGACTCATCACATCGAAGGCAGGTGATGCAATGCGCATCAGCGGCGGACAGAGCATTATTCTCGCGGCGGTGGTATACCTGCATAGCCAACTGATAGTGCAAGATGAGTACATACAGACACCAGTGCAATACCTAGTTGGACAGTGGATGTGGCGAAGCGATACGCACCGTCCTACTCATAGATATAACGATTGCGCCGCAACAATATCCCTCTTAATCATCTTGAGAGACATCTCAAACTTAGCCCCTAGATCCTCACTGCCCATGACCTTTGCGGCCTGCGCCATCTGGCGCATGCACTCCTCCAGTCGACGGAATGTGCGGATAAGACTGCCCTCGTAGACATCGGTCATCTTGCAGATCTCGGCAAATGGCTTGCCCTTGGCCCACTCGTAGATGACCTCCATCAGCTCCCACTTGAAGCTTTTGACGTATTCCTCTTCGTTGACGGCGAGCTTAGACTCCTGCGACACCTTGGCGATGATGCGCGCCTGGGCCTGTATGTCGCGCAGAGGCTTGGCTAGTTCCTCGCGCGTGATTGGCTGCGCCTCCTTAGACGATTCCTCAAAGACGAAGACACCGAGCACCGCCGCACACTGCTCGGGCGTCAGCGTGTTGAAGAAGCCGTTGAAAAGTAACTCGCTTAGCATGAGCTCGTCACCAGTGCTGATCTCGCACGCGACGCGCGCCTTCAGCTGTACCACGTCCGCGTCGTTGACGAATTGGAACCGTCGCAGCACGCGTTTGCGGCACTTCAGCTCGTCCATTTGCATGATTGACATGGCCTCGGAGATTTGCTTCTTGATACCCTTGATCTTGTTGATCAGCTCCATTTTGCCGGCATACTGGTCGTACAATTTCGGTAGTCGCGGCGAGTTGTGCAGCGGGTTTCCCATTAATCGCGACTCGAGCACCTCAATTTTGCGCAGAATTTTTTTGAAATTGTCATCATTTATGCCCATGCCTTCAATCGGGTCCAGGACCGGGATGCCGTCCGGAAACCGCCGCTTGACCTCCTTAATCATCTTGCCAACACGTTTCCGCGACTCTATGGATGTGAGGTCCTTTGGTGGCTGCAATTTGACGCCGCTGATGACGTTGACGCAGGTGAGCACGACGGGCACCACCTCGTATTTGGACTTCTCATCGCCGGTGGCAGGCCGGACACCGGGTGGCAGTGCCTCAGACGTCTTGGTGCCGAACACGCACTCATCAGCCACCGGCACGAGGACGTCAAGCACAATCTTTTCGTGGTCGGGTACTTGCTCGCCATGCCGCGCAGGCCTGCGTCGCTGATAGTTGACAATCATACCCCAGTCGAAGTCGTACTGCTGATGCTTGATCTTGAGGAGGCGGCCGGGATTGAGGAACTGCTCGCAGTTGTCAGGATGCGTGATGACCACACGCATGTCCTCGCTCAGCGCGTCAAGTTGCTGACGCAGCTCGTAGTAGTCTCGAATCGTGCCTTCGTCTTGAATGACCAACTGCGCGCGCTGGTCCTCCAACTGTGCCAGCTCCTTTTCCAGCCCGACCGCGCGAGCTGAGCTCTGGAACTGGTGAAAACACTGCTCCAGCATGAACTCCGGCGAGATGGCCTCAACCCTTAGAAGGTTAAGAACCATATTGTAGCCGAGGTGGAAAGCGGAGTTCAGCTTGTCCTGCTCGCCGCGCACAATCTCCTTCGTGACTGTCGGATCCATCGCCTCGTTGATCATCATGATCACGATGCCCCTGTCATCAAGACCGCGACGGCCGGCGCGGCCGGACATCTGCACGAACTCAGACGGCGTAATCCAGCGCTGGCTGACGCCGTCGAACTTCCTTACGTTGGTAAAGACGACGGTCTTTGCAGGCATGTTGAGGCCTATAGAGAAGGTCTCCGTCGCGAAAAGCACCTTAAGCAAGCCCTCCTGAAACAGGATTTCAATGGTCTCCTTCAGAATGGGCAGCAGGCCAGAGTGATGGACACCGATACCGCGTCTGAGGAGAGGCAAGATATGCTCAATCTGGGGCAGCTTCTTATCCTCGTCGGACAGCATCTCAATGGCGCTGTTGAAGACTTTGGTGACCATCTCCTTTTCCGACTCGTCATTGAACGCCATGGTAGCCATCTCCAGCGCGTACGCCTCGCATTCACGCTTGCTGAAGCTGAAGACAATGACCGGGTTGAAGCTCTTTAACATGATCATGCGGACAATTTTCCAGATGTCCGACGGCCCTTTGGTGCCGCCCTTGTTCGTCTTCTTGTCCTTACCCCTGCCTTTCCTCTTGGCATTCGCGTCGGCGGGATCATCTCCCTTCTTCTCCTTCATAGACGTCATGGCTTTCTGAAAGTTCTCCTCGCGGAACACGCCCTTTTCGTCGACGATGAGGTGGATGCCGTCGCCGCCAGCGGGAAAGAAATAGTGCTGGAGGGGTGTAGGACGGAAGTCGGTATAGACGACGTGGCAGGGCTGATTGTGCATCTTGACGATCCATTCGGCGAATTGCATGGCGTTAGGGATGGTAGCAGACAGGAAAACGTAACGGACCTTGTCCGGCAGCAGGATGATAGTCTCCTCCCAGACAACGCCGCGGGTCTTGTCGCGCATGTAGTGAATCTCGTCGAAGACAACCCATGCGACCTCGCGCATGATCTCAGAGCCCCTGTAGAGCATGGAGCGCAAAATCTCAGTCGTCATAACCAGGCAGGTGGCGGTGGGGTTGATGGTGACGTCGCCGGTCATCAGGCCGACATCGCCGAACTCAGCGGCGAACTCGCGGTACTTCTGGTTGCTGAGAGCCTTGATGGGGCTGGTGTAGACGACGCGCTGATTCTTTTTCAGGCATTGCGCGATGGCGTACTCAGCCACAACGGTCTTGCCTGCGGAGGTATGCGCGGAAACGAGCACGCTCTCCTCGCGTTCAATGGACGCGATCGACACTTGCTGGAATGGATCAAGCGTGAACGGCCACGTGCGCGCAGGCACCTCAGGCGGCTGGTGTTCCGAGATCGGGACGTAAGGGTACTTCGGTGGCAGTGCAACTTGGTGTCTGACCTGATGGTGCACGACCATGGCAGAGCCGCCGGGCTGGTCGCTGGCAGCAGCGATCTCACGGGACTGTTCCGTCTCAAAGGTGTCTGCGACGACGGGCTCAGGCTCGGGTTCGAGATCGGAGTCATCGCTGGTCGTCTTCTTGTCGTCAGGCGCGGTCTCGGACGGTGACTCGGTGCGTTGGCGCTTCGCCTCTGGGGCGTCAACACCCATCTCATCTGCGGCAGCACCCTCGGACTTGACGTCGTGCAGCTGTGATGATGCTTGATTGGAAGCCGCCGCACCTGCTATATGATCTGGCTGGACGTTCTCGCCGTCTTGCTCATGCTTCTCCTGCTCCCGGTGAGTGTCATCTTCCGACCGTTTTTCTGACTGTCGCTTGAGGGACCCGCTGGCGAGTCGCTTCTTGCTCCTATCCTTGCGTTGCCCGGCTTTTCGTGACGGCTGGGTCTGCTGCTGTGAGCTCGACGCCCCCCCATCGAAGACGTCAAACAGCTCGTCCATTTCGTCGGAGCTGCTTCAGACGACAGGCACCGAAGGTATTCAGGTCTGGTTTATGATGGTGACCGGGTCGCTGTTGGCACCTCGTCAGAGCCTGGTCGGATTGAGTTGTGCGCCGACAGGAGTCCTGAGTCCAGCCTCTCGGGTCCGCCGACTAGCCGGCACTTCGACTGTTGCACTTCCAACGAATGGGTGTGAGCTGCTCCTCACGAGCCCGATCAAGCCAGGGTCTGCCGTGCAAGACCTTGAATGCCAATATGATTCTCGAGACATTCGAGGTGAGCCGCACGCTGCCACGCTTGACCCGACCCAGACCTCGCGATGAGAAGAAAAATTGACGTCGCCTTCACTACGTCAGAGTGCATCCACGACCTGCACTACTGAACGCACTTGGTTGGGCCAATATCTTCACAAGGTGCATCGCTTGACGATGAACAGTCGGTACGGAGCTCAGTCTACCTGGTAGGCCGACGCCGTCGATGCCTGGCCTTGATGCCGCATTGGTGATGGCAAGGAGGGCAGGATGCGTCCACTCAGAGATCAGGTAGCACCTCACTCTGGCAGCCGCACAATGTGCTGCGACCCTGCAAAGCCACACAGTCGTGCTATGGGCTACATGTGCGTGACGAGGGTGTTGGCTCGCCCACCATGAGCAATGCGTCCGCATTGCTCTTCTTCGTCAAGCCATGACCCCGACTGTAGGCCGTGGTTGATCCTTTCGAATCTGAGCAGAGGTGCAATGATAGAAGCGCCGCCATCAAAGACGCGCGACTGTGGGACATGAGTGGTCAACCATCGTTTCAAGCGAACGAGCGCTTCGCCTGATGGAATGCCAGTCCTCACGTGCAGAGAGGCTGGTTAACAGAGCTCAGGACAACGTGCGGAAATGCTCCTGATCAGCTCGCATGGCATTACCCTGCAGCCACTACGTCGATGCAACGGTTCATGTCTTTGTCGGGGAAGAAGAATGGGAACGCAGGACTACATCTGCTACCATCCGCCCCAGCTCCTGTCACCCGCGCCCGTCCTAATCAATCCCTCAGCCACGCCCGCCTCTTCTCTTCTTTCCGCTCTTTCCTCCTCTTATTGAATTGCTTCAGCTCCTTCTTCGAAAGTCTCTTCGCGCTGCGCTCCGCCCGCAGGCTGCGCCCATCGTGCGCATTCGCCGCCGCGTCCACGTCGAAGAACGCGTCCAACTGGCGCCGCCGCCGGCTCTCCTCGTTGAAGTGGTCGCCTAACGCACCTGCACCCGCACCCGCATCTGACGCCCACTGGCCCCTGAACCCATTTAACGTGTTCGTGGCGGCGTACAGCAGCGACGGATCGGCCACCGGAGGCATCTCCTCTTCTCCATGCTTGTGCTGCTGCGCGTATGGCGCGGTGGGGTCGTAGTCACCATGGATGGCCGGGTTGTACCCTTCTGCGATGGGCTGTGCTTCCGCGCCTTGACCTGCGAGGCCACCATCGCCGGCAGGATCACCTGGTGGCGCCCGCGGATTCTCCCACTGCGTCTTGCCAGTCAAGCGGTTGTAGAAATAGTATCGTTGTGTAGTCTCGTCCCAGACCGGGTCCCAGCCATCGTCAGGAGGAAGAGGTGGTTGAGCCGACGCTGGTGCAGCAGTCCCGTCTGCACACTCTCCATCCTCCTCTTCCTCCGATGGTAATGGTGGTTGCTGTGACCGTGACGCCTCCTCATCATCCTTTGGTGGCGAAGACTGCTGTTGAGGCGACTGATCATCTTTGCGTTGCTCTGAGAGTCGTTCCGGCATCGCGTGTGCCATGGTTTTTATACCACTTTCGTCGTCGTCGTCATCATCGTAGCGCCGAGCCTCCGAATGCAACGCCTGCCGCGCATCATGGCTCAATGACCAAGTCTCATCTTCTGTGCTCGCATTACCCATCTCTTTGCCATGGCCCTGGGACGGACAAGACGCAGCACCCGCCCCTGCTTCCCCGCTGCCATTCCTCACAGCCGACTCGCTCATCCCAACTCCGCCGTCTGCGGCTGCGTCTGTGTCTGCGCCTGGCAACGCACCGTGTCCCTCGCCAACACCTGCACCCACGTCTCCTTCTCCCTTTTCTGTCTCCGCCTCGCTGTGCCCTCTTCGCCGCGCGCTCCGTTCCTCATATGATATCTGCGCAGTCATTCCGCCACCGCAGCGCAGCGCGCGATTGGCGAGTGATCAGCGGGCAGGCGATATAGTTGCAGTTGCGCCGAGATGCACAGCGATGCTTAGCTCGAGGTCGGCTGGCGAGGGCTGACGACAATCCGTGCTCCAGCAATAGCTTCCACAGCGCATGCGCACATCACTTAATTGCAGCACTGGCCGTATACTGTAGCTCTGCACTTCTGCACTCTCACCCTGGTGGTAGCTGCACCTGCAGTACGGCTGTTGCGATCTACCCAGGTAGCACCACCGCCAAGACTGGTGGTTGTAGGCTGACTAAGCGAGTCGGACTACAGTCATAGATTTGCCACGTGCCGGAGGACTAGGAGGAGGAGGAGGAGCAGGAGGAGAGGAACGAATAGAATCGAGCAGCGCCTCTTGCGCTTTTTGAATCAATTCAGGCTCAGAGATATAGGATATATAGAACATATAGGACATGACAATCATAGCAGCATTGCGGCATTCATACGCAGGAGAGAGGGATTGCTCCCCAGTGCTCGTGGCCCCTCTGCAGGCAGCTACACCGGTGTCTGCGGCTGCGACTGCAGTTGCGGCCGAGGCAGGATGGCGGGCTGCGCGGATGCCGGAGCGGGCCGTATACTTTGATGTGTCTTGCCCTTCCCAGCCTCCCCCTTGTCATGCAGCGGTGAGGAGGTCATGGCACCGAGACTGGTCGCAGCGGGGTCCGCTGACCCTCCCGCCGCGGCAGCGGCAGCGGCACTCTCACGGAACTTGCTGAAAAGCAGACCGAGGTCCTGATCGGCCCACGAGCTCTTCTCGGTTATCAAGCTTTTGAGCCAGCGATTCTCCAGTTCAAGCTTGGCAACGGTAGTTTCAAGCCCCGCAATCTTGGCGGCAGACTCCTTCAGCATGCGCTCCATGTTCTTCTCGCGCTCCTTCTTCTTGATCCGGAAGCGTGCGCTGGCCGCTGTGTTGCGCCGCCGGCGGTCCTCTTCTTGTGCTAGGCGGCTGTAGCTGTCTGCATGATTGCCTGGCTTTGCTGTCGTGGTTGCCGTTGATGCTGTACTTGTACTTGTCGCGCTAACCGGGGTGGCGAGGGCAGGTGAGCCTGTGCTCTTGCTGATGCTATCTGTCCGCGTATACGAGGAAGGTAATAGCTGTTGTACTGACTCCTGCTTCAAGTGCGGCAACGTGCCAGCTGGAGTCATCACGTCTAGCGGGTGCGGCTGCGGGTGCGGCTGCAGCTGCTGTAGGTGGGAGAGGGACATGTCAAGCTCGACAGGTGACTGGGAGTGCGACTGCGTCGCCGTCGAGGAGAGGAACCAGTCGGGTCCCGCGGGGACGCCTCCCGCCAGCGCCGCCTGATCAAAGGCCAGCCCCGTGTCGAAGTCAATGAAATCGGTGGCGGCGAACATAGCCAGCTCGGCGTCAACGTCGGCGTCCACGCCGTACGATGGCTGCTGCTGTTGCTGCCCTGCGTAATCCGCAGCGCCTTGTTGTTGCTGCATACTCATGGCCTGCTCGAACGGCGAGGGGACGAAGTTCAGCTCGTCCAGGTAGTGTGAGAAAGTGGCGCGGCCGCCAGTGCGGCTTCGAACGTCGTTGTCATTGCCGCCGTGATCGTCCGGTAACGTCATGGCGATTTGTCTGCCTGCCTCGCCGTCGCCTGCCATTACCTGCTGATGCCTCCGCCTGGCGAGGATATTCGGTCAAAGAGCCGCGCTGACTGCCGGCAAACACGTCGCGGGAGAGTCACACTGGCAGCGACGAAGGCGACGGAGACGACGTGGACGACAGCGCGGGTACTGAGCCTGTCGAGGCGTGGACTGAGGGCTTGCGAAAGGCTAGAGTAGGCAAGGCCTAAGGGAGCAGGTTTTCTGACAAGGGAGTGTGTGTCGGCATCGGCGACAACTGCAGCTGCGGAGGCGGAGGCGCATGCACGCTTACAAATGCGAAGACGCGACGATAAGATGAGCAGTGGGTTATCTCAGCGTAGCTCAGCCGGCAGAACTTTTGACACGTTAACCGGCAGTTTTATACAGCCCGCGCATTCCATAGTGGCGGAACGCGGAGCATTCTGCCGTGTGAGACCACCATGTCAAGCCACTGTATACACCGTGCAATTCAGCCCCTAACCCCTGAAGATGCTTTTTAAGAATTGCGTGAGAACCAGCGAAGACATGCGTAGTAAAGGCATGGGGCACATAGAGCTGGCGTTGTTAATTGCCTGGGTGCGATCTCACTGTCATTGGTGCTGTGCTACGGCTACAAGTGTCACGATCTGACTCTTTCAAATCTATTCGGAATGCCTCGAACCCTGTTACCTGTGATCTGGCAGCTGTATGAGCTGTCTTACAGCCTGGCTGTAAGTGATGGTGACGTCACAGTCACTTCCAGTTAAGGTCGCTGTCACGGCACGGCCATGTCTCGTCGCTCAGTTCCTTGTGACGTTCCTGCTCCGGCCTGGCCTCGCCTGCCCTGCGC
>JAGYHY010000352.1:0-10417 GCA_024244165.1 Ascosphaera acerosa | reverse complement strand
CCTCACTGCGTCCTGACCTCCTGGTCCTTCTCCACGTGTAGCTTGTCGTTGGACTCCAGGACGTCGATGTGGTCATCAGGGTACTCAACGCTGTGAGGGCAGGCCGGCCGGAGTCAGAGTCAGAACAGGGCTCCATTGGCCGATGACCAGCAGGTACTGATAGCGGTGACGGTAGCAGCTCACACAAAGCCCTTGATCAGGGTGTACTCATGCTTGATGACACCGCCCTTGGTCTTGGCCTCCTCCTTGGCCCTGTCAGGCCACAGGCGAGCCTGGTCAGCGCTGCGTAATTGGGGTGCCAGCTGCCAGCTACCAGCTACCAGCTACCACCATGCGAGGCGCAATCGCCGTGCCTCGACTCACTTGTCCAGCTCCTCCTTGGGGGCTTCGCTCTTGAGTGTGACCTGCCCATGCGCGTGCCCAGCGGTGTCAGTGTCAGCGTCAGCGTCAGAGTCAGAGTCATCATCAGTCGCGGCGTCGCGCGACCAGCTCGGCCGGCGCGAGAACGGACTCACGTTGTAAAGCATCGTGAAGCTGGTAGCTGTGCGGTGGGGAGAGCGAGGCTGAGAAGAGTAATTGGGCGGGCGATAGAGGCCGGCTGGCAAGCTGCGTCGCGAGTTGTTGAAGCTATGAGAGAGCAAATTGGCTGGCGCGATGCAGGCTCAGGCTCAGGCTGGTTCAGGCGCAGACAACCGGCCACGAAGGTGTTGCCGAGATGCAAATAGTGCCATACTTATACTCCTCCTCCTCCTCCTGCTGCTCCCCCTACTACTCCTTGCTGCTGCTGCTCGTCTGCCCTGACCTGGCTGACCTGGCCCTGCTGCAGCCGTCAGGGCACCAGATGACTCCCTCGGGGCTGCGGGGTGCCAGTGCCAGTGCCAGTGCCAGTCCAGCCTCATCACTTGCATCGGCTCAGTGGCGCTGGCTGCTGGCCGTGATAACGGCGAGCTACAGTGCGCGCAGGGCAAGTCAGACAGCCAGGCGAGTCACTCGCCCCCCCAGCATGGCATGGCATGGCATGGCCTGATCTGATCCGATCTGACGAGTACACACACCAGGGGCCCGCCAGCGCGACAGGACACCGATACCCCGCCTTATCTTTGTCGTCATCCAGGCTTGGCCTGCGGTGGCCACGCTTCCCCGCCGTCACTCTGCTGCTGCCCGCGCTGCGCTGCTGGCGAGGGGCGATCGCTGCTGCGGGCCTGGGTTGGGCTGGGCTGGGGCCAGTCTCCCCACAGCTCCACCGCCGGTCCGCAGGCAAGGGGATCGTCGGTCCCCACCTACGTACTGTTTGGCCTGGCCGGGCCTTAGGCGATGACTGGCCGTGCCGAGGGGCGGGGCACGCAACAGGGCCGCAGGCGAGGACATCGGACGAGACGCCTGCTGCGATCAGCGTCAAGGGAACACGTCTCACGCGTGGCTGCAACGCGCGCGACTGCGCTGCACAGTTCGGCCAGAGGACGAGACGGGAGACGAGAACGAGGACGAGGACGAGGACGAGGACAAGGACGAGAACGAGAGGATGCGGCCGACTCTACGCATCTGCGCCTCGATCGCCGCTGGCTCCCGCGCCGGCGGTGGCAGCGGCAGGGGCAGTGGCAGCGGCTCGAGCCGGGCTGGAGGGCTGGCGGTTCCTAGCCTAGCGCAGGTGAGCTGCACTTCGCCTGGCCCTGCCTTGTCTCGCACGCCAATACATGCGGCTGGGTGGTAACGGTCTTGAGGCTGCAGTTCATCGAGCGTCAGCGAGCACTACAGCTGTACCGGGAATGCATGCGTGTGGTCAAAAGTACGCAGCCGGACGGACGCATGGTTTGATGAACATGACCAGGCAGGCCAGTCGCTGACAATGGCGTTCTCCTGCCCCTCCTCCGCCGGTAGTGCTACCGCAAGGGCACATGCGCTCCGAAGTGAGGAACTACGCGCGCGAGGAGTTCGAGAGGAACCGCGGCGTTGCTGATCTGGTGAGATGCCTCCTCCTCCTTCCGAGACGAGCCGCTCGCGCCATGCACCCGCACCGACATGTACAGGGGCCGCCTACTGACATGCCATAGGACAAGATCAAGTACCTCATCGCTGTAGGTGCTCCCTCCAGCTCCCAGCGCCACGACAGCGGCGGCGGCGGTGGCGGCGGCGGCGGCGATCAGCGCTGACACTGACCTGGTGCGCACGAACGTCCAGTCCGGGCGAGAGCAGCTGCGCTCGACTGAGACCAGTCTGCGATTGTCAACCTCCAGGTGAACGCCGTCCGTCAGATCGACGATACCAGCGAGCACGCGGGCACGCAGGCACGCGGAAGCTTGTGATGGACGTCAAGGGGTAGAATCGGGCAAGCCAGCAGACAGCGGGCTGGCCGCGAGGACTGAGCATGGCCACGCGCGATCAGCCATAGGCCACGCGGTGCGATGCCCTCCGAATGCTTCTCTGCACGCTGCAGATGGACCGCGGCGCAGGGAGACGCATCGGCGTTCCGAGTGCGCACCGCCACGAGGCTGCCGGCCCCTGCGAAGGCGTGGCGTGTAGTGCCAGATGCCAACGCAGACTAGATGTACAGTGTCGTAGCGCCCCTCGCCCGCTTCAAGAGCATCATCATCCCTGGCTTCTTTATGGTCCGCCCCCCCAGCCGCGATCTCGCTCGTCCCAGCCGTGGCCGACCGGGCCCAGTAACCAGCCGCACGCACGGCCTGGCCGCCGTCGAGGCAGACCGCCAGCCGCTGGCAACGCTGCACCGCCGCACCGCCGCACCGCTGCACCACTCGGGCCGTCGCATTGGCCAGGCTGATAGTTCAGCCTCCCTGCTGGTCGCACGCGGCCGCGGGCCGTGCCCGACTGCTTGCCTGCCTAGCTGCCCCTCCGCAATGGCCTGTCAAGCCAGATCCTCGCCGTGCCGCCGCCGCCGCCGCCGCCTGCCACCGTGAACTCGGCGCATCGCCAGCCTGACTGCGCTCGTCGCCCGTCGCCCGTCGCCCGTCGCCTCGTCGCAGACCCATTCGCATCACTGCTAGTCGCCACCACGCACCACCGACCGAGCCCCTCGCAGCCCGCTGCCGCTTTCATGCAAGCGATCCAGCCTGGGCGACCGCCTCCGAAGCTGCATGCCTTGGGCACGGCGCTGTGGAATGGCACCCGCATCGTCGTGAGTCGCGCTCACGGGCGTCGCCCATCATCGCATCCCTATTACGCCCGCGCAAGCGGTAATGGCTGGCCGATCCTCTGACACCGCTTTCGACAGGCCTACATATCCGGTCGCGCGCTTGTTGTGCTCAGCGGTCCGCGCGAGCTGCTGCAAACCATCTACATAGACCAGACAGACGCCACCCTCCAGGTGCTGGCCGTCAATGAGGCGACCGGCCAGATCGCCGTCGGCGCGTCCGCGACAGTCTACGTTTATTCGCCAGCCTCACTCGACGCGGCCACGCGGAAGGGCACGGGCAGACAGGTCACGCCCAAGGTCGGTTCAGAAGCTCGCAGAGGCGCGCTACCCTGCGGCGGTGCTCGGCGTCGGACTGCAGGCTGATCGTCCCTAGTGGCGCTTGTCTCACTGCTTCACAGATGCAGACGGCGCGGAGGTCAGGACGCTGTGCTGGGTGCTCGCGCACGAGCTGCTGGTGTCGTCCGCCACGCACCTGAAACTATGGCAATTCAGTGACAGCACCAGCACCGGCACCAGCACCGGAGACGCCCATTCCGCTCGCGCCCCACGCGTCGCATTCCAATCTGTGATCGCCAACCCGCTCAAGCTCGCCGAAGCGTCGCCCGACGGCCAATTCATCGCGACGGCGGCGGAGCACGACTGCCTGCTCAAGATCTGGCGAAGGCGCACGTACGACGCCGAGCAGCTCACCTTCGACGTTTCCTACCTCCGGCATGGAGGGCCCGTTGCAGACGTGCACTGGAAGAAGCCATGCTTTCCCGCGCACTCGCATGCCGCTTCAAACCCACTGAAGGGCAATGGGAACGTCCTCTGCACGTCCGCGTCGGACAACCTTCTCAGGGTATTCACCGACTCGGATCTATCTGGGAAAGGGCGGAGTCGCGGTCGTGATTGCCCTTTCGCCCCGCCTGTCAGCATTGACATGGCCCATGCCATCCAACCGCGAGACAGGCCACATGACCATACGAATCAGGGGTCGCTGAAGCGATACGCGTTAATGTTGGATTGCCGCGAGTTTGCCACCGCAGTGGCCGCCTGCGAGAAACGTGCGGAGGCTCTGCAGAGTACCCCTGGCGACGAGCCGGATCGTGGTGCACTCGCGGGCTCCACATGTGAGGCACAGCCGTCCTCCACGCGGCAACGCCATGCGCTCGAGCACATCCTGGAGATCGCCGAACGCAATCCCGACATCTGCATCATCTTCGACGACGCGGGCCACATGTCCGTCTGGGGCGTAGTGGTCTCTCATCCCAGCCACAGCCAGGCCCGGACGCCCCTCGCACACCCGACTTCCTCTGCCTCATCGTTCGCGTCCTCATCCCTGGCTTCCGCCGAGCCGTCCATCGAGATCTTCAATATCTCGCACGTCGAAGGAGTTGACATCGCGCTGGCCCCGCTCGTGGCAAGGCTGGCGAGCCCGGAGGAGGACTACGCTAGATTCAGCGCCTTCGCATGGAACCCAACGCAGAGTACCGCGTGCTGGGCAGCCGACTACGAGGACGGTGCCACCATGATCGCCATACTGGCACACCATTTCGACGGCCGTATTGAATGGCTAGCGTCTCAAGCCGACGTTCTCTTCGACCCGGCCCCCTGTCCGCCTTCATTACGGCGCCTTGTCTCTCTAGCTAGCTGGAGCGGCCACCAGGGCACTCTGAAGAAGATCGTCCGGGACATCAGCGGCAGGAACATCGTCTCTCGGACAGACGACAACAAAGCCACGATTTGGCATCAGGACGGTGCTCGGGTGGTGCGCCAAAGTACTCTGTACTCCGACGCTCACATCCATCGCACATGCTTGCTGGACAGGGAACACCTCCTGGTGAACCTGCACCATGAGTGCGTCATACTATGGGACGTCAGCTCCATCCACGCAAGGCAGCTTGGCAAATGTGTTTTCGACCTCGCAAACAGACCGTCATGCATCTTGCAGCTGCCAAACCCAGGTCACAGGCCCCAGTCGGATCGACTGTACATCGCGGCCGTGGCTGCTGATATGTCAGGCATCGCCTGGCAGATCAACCTGGCCAATTGTTGTGAAGCTGAGCCATCCGGTCCTTGCCTCACTGAGTTCTGCCATTTCCAGGTTGAGGCGGAGGATGGCGAGGACTTCGCCTACATGCTGCCCGTCGACCCAGCCGGCTCCAGCATATCCGTCACGGACTTCTTCGACCTGTTCTCCGCAGACATCGCACTGTCGTACACCAGCAGTGGAACGCTCAAGACATGGACGGCGAGAGTCAACGAGGACGCGCAGCAGGTCCAGTGGCTCAGGACTGCCGTGGTCCCCACCGGCATTGCTCACCCTTCAGTCGCGAGTGGGACGTCCATCAGAAAGGCGGCAGTCGCTGACCAGAACCGGAACAGACTGACCATATGGGACACGCGCAGCGCTCAGCTCGAGTTCGAGGAGGTGTTCGAGAGCCGTCACACGATCCGTGACATCGACTGGACTTCAACACCGGATAACCAGTCGGTGCTCGCCATTGGGTTTCCGCAGAAGATCGTGCTCATGTCGCAGCTGCGCTACGACTACCTTGACCACTCGAACCCAGCGTGGGGGCACGTTCACGAGATATACACACACGATCTCACGCCGCACCCTATCGGTGACTCGTGCTGGTTAGGCAACGGCGGTCTGGTCGTCGGCTCCGGTAACCAGCTGTTCATGTACGGCAGACGGCTGATACCTGCCGATCAGCCGATCGTCTCTCGCCTCCGTCTTTCAGCAGCTACACAGGGCCATCGCAAGCGTCGCTCGTCGTCCAAGCCTAGCTGGCACAGCCGGGCAGATCTTTTCCACGTCGTTGGCCGATTGAATGGACCCTTGCCCGTTTTCCACCCGCAGTTCCTCTCGCAGTGCATTCTCAGTGGCAAGCTTAGGCTCGTGCACCTCATCCTTGTCACGCTTAGCCGCCGTCTGAAGTTCTTCTCGGAAGGCGATGAGCTTGATACGGTTCTTGGCATACCACTCGAAGTCATTTATGAGTACGCTGACGTGCCGCAGCAGTTCACTTGGGGTGAAACTCAGACTGCGTGGCCAACCCTGCGGGACGAAGGGGTCGTCGCTGTGGACGCGTCTGTGACTGCATCGCTACGGGACGCCCTCGCTCGCGTGACCCTTCCTGGACTGACGAGCGGCGAGCAGTTCCGCTTACTCGACATCGCGGAATGCGTCGCTACTGTGGAAAAGCACCGTCAGTCGATGGACGGCAATGCGGCGCGCTTTATCCTCTTTTTCCGAGAGTACATGCTGCGCAAGGGACAAGGCGTCGAATCCAGCGTCACCATACCCTGGCGCGAAATCGTCTGGGCGTTCCACAGCGAGAGTCAGGAGATTCTGACAGAGCTGGTGACGACGGCGTTTCAAGGCAAGATGACTTGGGAACATGCGAGGGAATGCGGACTGTTTGCGTGGTTGAGGGATCTGACTGCAATCGTGAGTCCACGCCCCAAATTGCAGGCATCGTGAAGACGTCGAGAGTCATGCTGACTGCGCCTCTTCAGAGAACTCAATTGGAGATTGTCGCTAGGAACGAATACACTGCAGGCGGAGACCGAGATCCGGTGAAGTGCTCCCTGTATTACTTCGCGCTACGCAAGAAGAACGTGGTGCAAGGGCTTTGGCGCGTGGCACACGGGAACAAGGAGCAGAAGGCGACGCAGTGGCTCCTCTCCCAGGACTTTAGCCAGCCTCGCTGGCGCGCTGCTCTACTGAAGAATGCATACGCGCTGCTCGGTCGCCACAGGTTCCACTACGCAGCCGCGTTCTTCCTACTGGCAGACTGTCCCAGCGACGCTGCTCACGTGTGCATCAGGCGGCTGAATGACTTGCCACTGGCCATCGCCATCACGCGTGCCTACGAAGGTGACAGTGGACCAGTGCTGAGGAACATTCTGGAGCGGCACGTTCTTCCTCAGGCGGCGGTGGAGGGCAACAGGTGGATGGCCACGTGGGCCTTCTGGCTTCTACGACGACGCGATCTGGCCGTGCGGTCGCTCGTCTCGCCGGTCGACAGCTTGGTGGCAACAGTTGGTGAGGATCGGGGATCTGCGGGCCCGGGCGACATACCCTTGCACGCCAAGTCGTATCTGTCGAATGACCCAGCACTGAGCGTGATCTACCAGCAGCTGCGCGAGAAGACCTTGCAGACACTCAAGGGGTTCAAGAAGATCCCAGCCAAGGAAGAGTGGGACTTTGTCCTGCGCAACGCGAGGCTGTATGGACGCATGGGCTGCGACCTCCTTGCACTGAACCTAGTGCGACAGTGGCGGTTCATAGCACCGCCCCCGCTGCCTCAAAAGCTAGCGTCCGACTACCCATCGGAGCCGGCGCACGATCTCCGCTCGGACCCGGACAGACAAGCCCAAGAAGCCGCCGAGCTGCGCGCCCACGCAGGCCGTCGGCCGCACCTGCTGATGCGTCGGAGCAGTCTCACTGTCGCCGACATCTCGCCCAGTCCTAGTGAGCCGGCGTCCAGCGAGGCCGACAACCATGATGAGTCGACGGGGCAGGCCAAGTCTAAGCACAAGTCCCGGGCGCCGACGGTGTTCGTCGAGCCGGATGCCAATGCCCTGCTCGACAGTTTTGGCATCTAGGGGCGCCGCTGCGGTGTCGCTGAACATGCAACTCCACGGGCACTGGGCAAGCTTCAGGGGCTCAGGGGCAGAGAGAAGCTGTTGAAGCACGGTACATCAATGTGATAGCACTGCTCCCTTGCTTAGGCCTCGACACGATAGCAGCGTAGTCATCCCTGCCACTCTTCTGCTCACCGTCACCAGCCTCGTCTGCACTGCCCACTGTATGTACATACATCGGCCCAGCACGCACCAGCAGCCCCCCTCGGCAGCGGTTGCCGGTAGCGCCGCCCTCTAAGCTCTGGCCCGTTGCCGTCACCGCTGGGCTGCCGCGTCGTTTGTCTGACTGCCGGCGGCCGAGTACGACGGAGCCAACTGAGCTGGAGAGAGGCAGACAGGCGGGTCTCCGCCAGCGTGCAGCAGCAATGGCTTGCTGGTGACTCGGCAACGCTCTCCTAGATCAGCCTCTCTCCTCGTTTCGTTTCGGCTTCGGGTCTCGCACGATGCGGTCGCCGCTCGTCCTGCTCGCTCTCCTCCACCTGCTGCACGCCCTCGTCGGCCTGACAGGCGCCGTCCCGACCCTCAAGAAACCCCATCGACCTCCTAAAGCCCCATCCAATCCTCAGCCGCAGCCACAGCCACAGCCACCTGAGCCGCCTCGGGATGTCGTGCCCGTCCCTGCACCCGTTGCGGGCGGCGGCGGCGACGACGACGACGATGACGACGACCGCTTTGCCGCCCTCCCTCTGGTCATATGGCACGGGCTGGGCGATAGTTACGGCAATCCGGGAATGAAGGAGATTGCGACGCTCGCGCAGGACGTCAACCCCGGCACCTACGTCTACACGGTCAAGCTGGGGGACACGCCCAATGCCGACCGCGAGGCCAGTTTTCTGGGCAATGTGACGGCGCAGATCGACGCGGTATGCGAGCAGCTGGCGCGGGACCGCATCGTGAGCACTGCGCCGGCCGTCAACGCGCTGGGCTTCTCCCAGGGCGGGCAGTTCCTGCGCGGGCTGATTGAGCGGTGCGGCTCGACCCGCGTCCACAACCTCGTCACCTTCGGCAGCCAGCACGCCGGCATCTACGCCTTCCAGCAGTGCGAGTCGTTCTTCGACTTTGTGTGCCGCTCTGCCGAGGCGCTGCTGCGGTCGGGGAGGTGGTCGACGTTCGCGCAGTCGCGCTTCGTCCCTGCGCAGTACTTCCGCGATCCCGAGGACATGTCCAATTATCTGGAGTATAGCAACTTCCTGGCGGACATCAACAATGAGCGCCCGATCAAGAACGACACGTACAGGGATAACCTGCTGCGGCTGAACCGGTTCGCCATGTACATGTTCGCGGACGACACAGTCGCGGTGCCGAAGGAGTCCGCGTTCTTCGCGGACGTGTACAGGAGAGAGCAGAAGGTCGTGCCACTGCGTCAGACGCAGCTGTACCAGGAGGACTGGCTGGGGCTCAAGGTGCTGGACGAGCAGGGAAGGCTGGCGTTCCAGTCGGTCAAGGGGGAGCATATGCAGTTGACGGACGACGTGCTGCGCGACGCATTTACCACTGACTTTGCTCCCGTCGACCTCACGACGCTGGCGACAAGCAGGCCGCCCAGGTCGGGACCGGGCTTGGTGTCGCAGCAGGATCTGCTTGACGAGGTCGACTGACCGTCTAGTGTTACCTGATCTGCCTGTTTCAGCGCCCTCTTTTCATCGCTCATTGATACCCCTGCGCCGTTCTGCACCAACCCTAGCGGACACTTCATGCAGCCGCATGTGTCCTATCACGCCACTTCACCCACCGTGGCCTAACAGGCAAGCGCGCGCCCGTGGCACTCGCGAAATCAAATTCCAATGCATTGAGATAAACCTGCACAGCCGCATCCCGGGCAGTTGCGCGAGTACTGCGAGGGCCGTAGAAGCAGCCGCGCGTAGCTGTGCAGTGTCAATCGCTCTGTGACATGAACGACATGGTATTTGCAGTCCGGTTCGCGTCCGCGCGCGCAGCGTGCGCGACAGCAGAGCAGACGGAGGAAATGTGAGAGAGATCGAGCTATAGTACAGGGTGGCAGGAAGGGAAAGGTGCCCGATGTCGACGGCAGCGAGAGTCTCCCCGCTTCATCACTCAAGAAGCACCTTTTTCGAGACCTGTACATGTTCCAGAAGGTCGGTGTCAGTAACCGGGCTGTGCACATGAGCATGATCAGTAACAAGTGGTTAGCCTACCGTCCACAAAGCCGCCACGCTGGCCACGATCCCCCCCGAGATCATCATGGGCTTCAGCCCTCGCGTGCTCTTGAACAGCATTCCGCTGAGCGCGCCCGCCAGGATCGAGTTCGCGGCGTCGTGCTTCCCCCTCGCTGCGCCCAGTGACGAGTTGATTCCATTGTACACCATGGCGATGACGCCGGCTGAGTTGCCGAGGAACGGCCCGCGGCGGGTGATCGAGTTGAGCACGCCGTTCAGCCGCAGCTTCGGGGGCGCGGTGGGAGGCATCTTGCGCAGGCCCTCGGCCAGACCCCATGCGCCACCGACCGTCAGCGCGGTGAGGTAGGTCGTGCCTGTGCCGTAGGAGAGGTCGTCCGACCAGCCTCGCGAGGGCAGGGCCGAGCGCGAGCCCGGCAGGTCGTTCAGCGCAGAGTCCTCGAGCGAGAGGTAGTCGAGGGTCTCTTGGTTCAGGCCCGCCAGCGGGTGTAGC
>JAGYHY010000351.1:0-10447 GCA_024244165.1 Ascosphaera acerosa | reverse complement strand
AAAATATGGTTCAAGTAGTCGGGTATATGAGATGCAGATCAAGGCAAGTGGCCACTGCGACGAGCGCAAGCAAGGTGATGGTAGAAATGAGATAATGACTGCACTCAACAATGGAGTTGAGCTCTGTAGTCAGACCCTAGTATGCCAGTCAGCAGCCGGAGGCTCTTCGACAGATCGGGCAGTAACGTTGTCAGCTGTTGCCGTCCTCTTCTAACGTAGCGGCAGGCTGCCACAGCGTCGCGCAGGCCGCCGATGTCAGAGCTGTGTGGTGTCCGCCTACTGGAGTCGAACGCGGTTCAGCCACGTCAACATCGAGGAAACCAGCAAGGGTGCTCTGAGCCCGGTAGGGGCTTGTCCCAACCGCCGCGTCCCTGTGTCGCTTATTGAAAGCGCGAGCGACGACGTCTGTCTCATCACAGCTCGTGCCGGAGCTGCGTCGGCGCGCCTCGCGAGCAGTGCGAGACTGTGGCAAGGGAGAACTCGGTATTGAAAGGCTAGACGCTGACGCCTGAGCTGCCGTGACGAGGGCGTTGGGAATCAGTGTATTGGAGAAAGAATGCGGTACGCTGCCCAGAGAGTTGCGGACACTCCACTCGCTCCGCTCTGTGATAGGTGTGAGGCTAGGCTCCTGAAAGTCGGTCGCGCGGCCGGAATGGCTGCGATGAATCAAGCCGTTCTTGCCCTGGACGTATGCATTCATGTCAATGCCCCGCTCGCCGAAATAGCCACCGTACATCTTGGGCAGGTCGGCGGCCAGTGTGTCCGGCGGTGCAGAAGCGTAAAAGCCGAAGTCCGCGCCATATGTGCCCTCCTCGTCGTTCTCCAGGGCTTCGGCATTAGCGGCTGCAATAATGCTATCTTCGTCGTCATCGTCGACATTGTCATATTCAAAATCGTTCAGCGGGTTGGACGTATCGTCTACTTCTTCAAAGGAGAAATTACTCGAGTCTCGGTCATTTCCGACTGCGGGGTGTGGAGGGACGTTGAGTGTGGTCGGGCCGTCACTGGCACCAAATGTCGAGTCGGTCGGCGATTCCAGAACAAAGCGGCCTTCGAGGGCTGCCTTGTTCACCGCGTCAACAAGTACGCTGTGGTACAGGCTCAGCTTCCCACCATGCTCGGCTTGAGCTGCTGAACT
Organism: Ascosphaera acerosa; assembly: GCA_024244165.1. Classification (NCBI taxonomy): domain Eukaryota; kingdom Fungi; phylum Ascomycota; class Eurotiomycetes; order Onygenales; family Ascosphaeraceae; genus Ascosphaera; species Ascosphaera acerosa. The sequence continues at coordinate 9,309 of JAGYHY010000351.1, read as the reverse complement.
GCCTGCAAGGGTGTTCTGAGGTCTGAGGGGCGCCTTCGCAGGAAATTGCCCAGGGTCGTACCTGACCACATCATCTTCATCCGCAGCGGGGTCAGCGGAAGCGTCACCCGTCGGTGATTCCGCAACGGGAAGAAGTCCGGATCTCTTGAAGGCATCAAGCTTGACGGTCCTTTGCTGCTCCTTATCATACAGATAGGATGATTCGTCATCGAGCATGTCTTCATTGAAAGGTATCGTGCTAGTCTCCTCCGGGTTTCCTCCCTTGACCGACATGTTGCTGAAGAGTCCGTCGTCATAGAAAAGGTCATCATTCACGGGTTGGGAAAGTGAGAGGGGCCGTGGCGTGTGACCTGTCATGTGCCCAAGGCCATCGGGTTGATAGCCATGGTGAGGTTGGGTGTCTTGGACGCTGAGCTCCATTTCAGTGGTCTCCTGGATTGTTGGCTGCGCTACAGTACGACTCAAGTCGGTGGAGACGCTGCCAAGCTCGCCAGACATGCCACGCTGATCATCTGTATCGTACATCGGCGCTAACACCCGATCAACGGGAGGATGGTCAGTATGAGTGCCGCTCAATGAAAAGTCGCTGAGAATGCTCTGCTCCTGTTCGTCGACAGGTGATATCATGCTGAATGTCGGCGGTGCTGTGGCTGAGTTTGGTGGCGCATACTGTGCAGATGTCAACACTGCGAAGGGGGTTGCAGAGTACCCGTGTTCATCAAACATGTGTGGTCTTGCTTGCTGTCCAGATGCCTGAGCAGGAGTCATAGGGAAAAAAGGTTCGTCGTCTTCGGCGTCGACGTTGACACCAGGGATGCGTTCCTCGTAGGCGCCATCGTCATCATCTAGCATAGCATCATAGTCGAAGTCGTCAAACTCGCCCCGATCATCAAATGTTGACTCAGAGTCACGCTTGAGATGGGGGTTCTGAATGCGTTCAGCAATCCGTCGTGCGCGTTCTTCGGCCTCTTTCTCCTTGTGTTTCTCCTCCAGCAGGCGCTCTTGGGCTGATGGGCCGACACCGGCCATGTCGAAGCTGAACCGCGAATGCGTACTTGGTGCATGCTGTGGCATGCCGAGCACCGATCGCCGGCTGCTAGTTTTAGAAGGGACTGACAAGCAAGAGGAAGATTGCTGCTCATCTTCCCCAGCGGTAGACGCAACGGGTGGCGTCGTGTCCTTGGACAGCACAGCGTCTTCAATTGCTTCGGAGGATCTCTGATGTACAGAGGCGGTGGGGCTTGGTAGTATAGAGTTGCCGTCATCTTCATGACTCCCTGCGTGAGACGCAGCCTCGTCCGCAAAGTGGTCGTTGGTAGTCGACGGTGGCAACGGCACCTCATACGCGTGTGGTGTGTCTAGCTGCTGTGTTCGATAGCTCTCATTCGCACGCTCCACGTTGATTGGAGGCAAGTTGCGGACTCTAGGCGAGGAAAAGTCGTGCACAAGAGAGCCACGAATGCGGGGGTCATAGTCGTCGGGTAAGGCAGGCAATGCGACTGCTTCTTGTCGTGAAGCTCCATTATGACCAGAGCGACGCCTGGCTAGTAAAGCCATTGGATTTAACAGATTCAAGCGTCGCTTCTCCTTGTTGGGCGCATCCTGTGTTTGCTGTCCGTGCAACGAAGCATGTGGTAGTCGTGACGAGCTATGAGATGTAGATCCTGAGATCGACGAGGTTCCTTCCACCTGGGTCGTAGCACCTGGTGACATCTTCGCGAAGCTCAAAGCCGAAGGAGACGGACTGATGGTCAAGTTGGGAAGACTGCTCTCCAACGCCGCTAGGTCTGACTGCGAAGAGGAGCCGAAGTCCGTCGGTGAAGCAGCCTTGCCCACTTCCTTGCTTTTGGACGAGCCGAACGTAAGGCGCCATGGTGATGTCGGCTTGGCAGTCGAAGGGGTGTCTGGATGCACCGTGAGACCACTCAGACCCTCTCGCGACGACAGGCTCGTGGCTGGTCTTCTCAGCCCTGCTAGCAGCGAGACGTCCTTTTGTGAGCCAGCGCCAATGTGTGTGGAGGCATGACTCTTGGATTTCTTGCTGCTCGTCCGTGAGAGCGACAATGGGCTTGCTGCTCGGGGTTCGCTCGTCAACGGGCGCTTGACATCATCAACCGCCCCCTGTGGAGGTTGCTGAGAAGCGTCCCTGTCGGCATGGTTTACTCCCCATCCATCGAACCGAGGGCTAGTGGTGATTGGCGGCAGCGAGGTGAGTGGTGGTAGAAATGCCGGAGATTCCAGGTCCTGAGCAAGCGTGCTATGGTGGTCCGTCAAGGAAATGATACCGCTGAGGAGAGCATCGGCAGTTGTGGAGGAGCGTCGCTCCGTGTGGGAACCAGGCTCAGATATCCTCTCCTTGCTCGTCTGCGGTCGCAGCGGTTGCGACGCCTGAGGATGCCCTCGCTCTCTGTAGTCCTTGTGGTTGCGATGGTCCCGGCGGAGATAGTGGAACATGCTGAGCACTTGAAGCAGTGATCGCGCGACCGCTGAGGTGGTCTAGCAGTGTCGGCAGGTCCGGAAGTCACACAGCGTCCGGAGCTATGAGGAGGTACTGCTGGCTGCACAACCGTGAGGTAATGGCATGGGGTAGGCGCTCGTCGACGTGAGTTGAATGGTACAGAGACCATCGCACTCCTCTGCAGGGATCGGCTCCAGCATTTGCACGACTCGGCAGGTGAAGGTGTCCGGCTGTGAGGAGTTTGTTGCTCAATGCAGACGCTGCGGCGCAAGTGTATGCGATGTACAGGGTGGCTGACGGCCAGCGCAGTCGGTGTGCAGCAGGTCGTGTCGACAGTGCAGCACTGCTTGGTCTGCAACCGACGGTGGTGTCCTTGCTGTTCGGGTATGCTTCAGGCCGCCAACTCTGCTTCACATTCCCAGAAAGCTGCAGACCTGATACCCATGGCACGGATCCGCAGCCGAGGAGTCGAGAACGGTCTGTCAGCTGAGGCTATGTGGACGCTGGCGTGCAAGTCAGTGGGACGCTGAGAAGTCTTCCTCTGAGTAGTCGACGCCATGTACAGTATGCAGCTCTAGTGCCGTTCGCTCGACCTTGGCCTTCGCAATGTACGATTGAGGAGCTTGTCTGGACATTTTTCTCCGAACGCATTTGGCTGGGATCCTAGCCTGCGTAGATGCAGTTGGTATGTGCAAGGCTCTTGGTGACTGCAATGGAAGTACATGAGGTGTAAATGCAGGGAGATATGCCATGCGCCGGCCCCGGACAGTGTTCGCAAGTGCACCGGCTGGGGAGGTCGGCTTAGGATGTACAGGTGCTCCAGATGCTAGAGGGTGTATCGCGATAAGACAGAAGGACGATGACGATCGGCTCAGCACGCCATGTTGGACTGCCATTGCTCGACGAGCACCGGCTGCGCTGGAACTTGCGGCGCCGCTGCCTGTAGCATCGCTGTAGCCTGCGCCAAACCGGCCTGAAATCCTTGTGCGAAGCCGTGTTCGAAGCCGCCGGGAGCGTTCGCACCAATGCTTGACGGGTGAGACGCGGGGTTGGACCCGCCTGCTACAGTCGCCAGTGCATACGGACCAGGTTGTGCGGCGGGCAGGCTGGTGAGGTCTCGGGCACCCAGCTGGACCTGCTGCTGCTGCTGCTGCTGTTGTTGTTGTTGTTGTTGTTGTTGTTGTTGGTGTTGCACGTGATAATGAGCATAGAGGGGCATGCCCTGGAATGTCATTCGACTTGTCGCCTGCTGAGAGTTGGACATGGATTGAGGGGGGCCAGTCATTGTCGAGGCACGATATGGCGCAGGCGCCGCAGCCGATGGGGCTAAAGTCTGCCTGCGCTGCTGGCTCATTCTAGGGGCCGCTGTCATTGTAAGTGCGCGTGTCTGATTGGCTTGTGAAAGGTCATGTCTCCCGACCGCACTGGCATTAGCAGCGTATCGTGGTGCGCCAAGAGCGTCAGCGACTTGTTGACCTGCAGTCATATACGGGTGAGCAAGGCTGCTCCGATCGACAAGTTGTGCGCGGTTCTGGCCAAGCGTTGTCAACGAGTGCGCTTGAGGGTGCGCTGCAAGCACGTTTGCCAAGGAAGCACGAGGTCGGGGCATGTTCATCGTTTGCCGACGCGTGCCGTCGTCAGCACAAGGTCGTGCTACACCTGCTGTGCTTGTTTGGAGTTCGCTCTGGGATGTCTGAAGTAGCCGAGCCTTCCTCTGCGCCAGGGTCTCCTCCTCCTCAACCTCACCCAAGTGTGCCTCGACTACTTCTGATTGGGGTTGAGGTCGAGGAACCGCACGGGATTGTCGTGCATCGGTGTCTTCAGTCCGCAAGTCCCGATACCTGCTGCCGCGGTTTTTAGGCTTGCTGTCACCCGAAGAACCCGGAGCGACCTCCTCAGTCGCTGGCTCTTCCTTCTCATTCTTAACCTGAGATTCGTCAAACAGATTGAGCAGATCCTGGGCAAAGTCGGAATACAATCCCTCGTTTTCTGCTCTCAGACGGGCGCGGCGCTCTGCTAATGTTTCTGTTGCCTCTCGCTTGAGCCTAGCAGCTCGTTGAGCCAGTGTCTCCCCCTCCTCTGCTGACCCGTCGCTGTCTTCTTCAGAATGCAGTGGCATGCCCTCCATAGGATATGCAACAGTACCTCGCTTAGCTACTGCAGGTGGAACCTCGCCTCTTAGCCTGACGCGCCTCTGTCCTAGCGTCTCATTCTCCTCCTGCTCAAGTTGTGCCATCAATCCTGACGGCTTGAACTCGTCGATCTGCCGTTGCAACGGTCCTGCCGAGCGCCCTTGTTTCGTCGTCTTGTTCTGAATAAGAACAGCCAAGGGCACGTCCTCATCGTCGTCAGGCCCATCGTTCGCACCAGCATCAGGGCCCTCCCACGCCAGTGTGATGTGCTTCTGTTTGCGACGCGCCTCGTCCTGCAATTGAGCTACAGCGTCAAGCTCCAGCAAGGTGGAACCACCGAGGTCTCCAGCGCCCGTCCTAGCCCGCGAACGCAACTCATGTACCTTCGTCCTGCTCTTCTGTGCTTTCTTTCTGAGTTCCAGTTCGGCGAGCAGTGTTGCAGGGGCACCGTGAAACTCATCCTCGTCCGAATCGATCTGACCCTCTCCAGCCAGATCTTCTTCAAATGCCAGCTCATCCTGTCCAGGAGCCAGCATCGCCTTGTCGGCCTCGTACGTCGACTGTCGCTTGAACGGCATCAGCTGGTCGCTCGTGCCTGGCCTCTCGCCATCACTGCCTTCTGCCGCGTCGTTGTTGGTTATGCGCAATCTGGATTCGCTTCTCCTGAACAGGCTTTTGCGCTTTCGGCCCCTGGATGCGTCGGTGGTGTCTGTGCTAATGACCGGGATTGGAGCTGTCACTGCACCGTTTACTAGTGTATTGACAGGGGCTTGCGCAGCGGCGTCTAGAACTGCGTCCATGGTCTGGATCGCTGACCCATTCAGCGGTGCAATGACCATACCATCCATCGCTGTTGGAGGTCCGTCAAAGTAGGCAGCTGCACGCAAGGCAGGTGGCAATTTGGCGAGTTTTTCCTGTAGCCTTTTGGCTGTGTCAGTGGCGGTCGCGTCTCCTGAGAGCAGTCCCGACTGTCTAGCTATGGTCGAGGCTAGCAACTGCGTGCGACGGTTGTGCAGATCCTCCTGATTCTTGTTAGCAATCTTGCGAGGCAGGTTCAGCATTTTGGGGACGGGTGCCGGATAGTAAATCAAGCCATCAATGTCAGGCGGTCGTCCGTCAGCAGCCTTCTCTTTCTTCGTTGCTGGCGCATCTGTCATGGAGAACCTCCGTATGGAGGCGCTTGCTCGGGGGTGGAGTCCGATGTGTACTCCATCGAAGTCTTTGAAAGCAGTCCGCGCTTGCTGATAGGTGTCTTCAGATGCTGCAGACGATGGCCTTCGGTAGAACGTCTCGTCGAGGTAATGAGTTGAGTAATCTGACATATAGAGGCCCGGTTGGTATGGGGCGTCCGGAACCCTCGCGAGACGGTATGAGTTGAAGGAGAACCGGGGCATCTCGCCCGTTGTGGCCGCAACTCTCGAATCGTGTCGCTCAGAATGCTCAATCGGAGTGATTGCGCGCCAACCACCGAAGTTTCGTGGCGCTTCAATTGGCGAAGGTGTCGTTGGCGGCGGAAGAACAGAGCGCGTGAAAGACGCTGTATGCTCCATATCAGGATCGGCGGAAAGCCGCGTGTCGCCCATGGCCGCACTAGAACCCATCTGCTGCTGCTTGTTGGCCTGACGCTGGGTTGGTTGCGTCACAGCAGAGAAGGATGCCTTCTGCCATCGTGACACTGAGCGGGAATCGGCGATCCGCACAGTCTCGTCACCCTGGCGGGACGAATTATCTTCTGTATCGGTCGTCACCTCGCCGCTGGGGCTGGACGCCTCGTCTGAGCGTGCCTTACTACTGTCGTCGGACCAATGAGCCGGGTGAGTCTCTGCCTTCTTCGTCATCTTGCGAATCTCCGTCCCCATGTCTGGGCTTTCGCTCAACTGTTCAGCAGACTTTTCCAACCTCACGATGTTCCCTTTGTATGCGCCTTGTATCGACTGCAGATCCGGCCGAGGACTCGCAATGTCCACAGTAGAATGCACCGAGATTGGGGTTTGCGGAAGGACGGAAGAAGGTGTTGACATTCTGTCGTGCTGACCGTCCTCTGCTGCGTTGACAGTCCCCGCACGTGGTGGAATCGTGATTGAAGTCGGTGCTGCCTTCCTGCCCCGAAAAGCTTGCCCGGTCGCAGTCTGGTTCACATCATCTTGACTATATTCTGACTGTATCTGCCCGGCATTGTCGCGTTTGCGGATGGCTAGTGGCGTAACCTTCAGACTGCCTCGTCCTAGCTCAAGCCGCTCTGTAGCCATGCTCGCACAGGCAGCGTCCTTGAGCGACCCTGGTCGGTCAATCAGATCGTCTGGTTGACCTTGGACAAATGAGAAATCATCTCGCGGGCTAGCCACATCCTCAGCAGCGTAGTCGTCGGCTTCGACCAGGTCGTACATCGTCTCAGAGGAGGGCTTTCTTAACCTATCAAGAACTGACGACAGTACTGAAGGCTCGGCTTGGTTCGCCACCGCGAGATGCTGAGATCCTCCAAGGTTTTCGAACTCCAATGGCACGGTCTGAAAGCCATCGGTCCGGTGAGTCTGATCATTTCGCGACACTGTGACTGACTCTTGCGACCCAGGTGAAGTGGGGTCTGACGGACTACGTATCGCACCAGATCTAGCGGCTGATGGCTGTCCGTCATCATTGCTGTCCGTGGGTGAAGCGGGTGAGGCGGGTGACAGTCCGTCGGCATCATGCTCCGTGTGAGCGACAGCCTCGTAAGTCGGCATGCTGGAGGTGCTACAGCTTCAGGTACGCAAACACCGTCGATAGGCGCAATGAGATCGCAGCAACGCTGGCACGGCACTGGCCTGATGATTGTTCAACCTCGCGGATGGAGGGCCTTGTTGATAGCTCTGTCGGCAGCCGGTACCTGCCAGTCCGGAGGCTTTTGCAGGTGACTCGAAGCGTCACCACGGTGATGACACAGCGCTGTAGCCGACGTTCAACTGCCTGAAGTTCACCGTCGAACGTAGAAGTCGTAAAGACGGTGCAATGTCATCTGCAGCTGCAATGCTCGCTGGTCCATGCTCGTCAGAGCCGATATCGCGCAGTCGTGCAATCACGCGTGATGCACACTTGTGATCCTGAGTAGATTGTGGGTGCCTTGAGTTGCGCGCGACCACTGTGACAGTGCTTGCCCAGTTGTCTCAATAGGTTGCTTGCGAGGACGCCCTGTTTGCAACTGTCGTCAGCCACGCGCCAGCGTCAGTACGATGTTGGCTGAGAGTCACGGATATGTTGACGTAGGAATCCTGGAGGCATTGCATGCGTTTGCGGCTGTCGGTCCTGAGACTATCTACCACGGTTCGACGAAAGGTTCTAGGTCGGCCTCCTTGAACAGCAGTACGTTCTGGCCCTGTCCAGGTCGGACGGTGACGGGGTGGGTCTCACATCCAGGGTCGAGAAGCGACGAATTGCCCGTCTCCGTGAATGGTCCCTCGATGTCAATCATCGATAGCACGAGACTGCAGGAGATACTGCAAGCCCAGTCGGAAATCCCAGCTCAGCAGAGTCTACGGCTAGCTCTCGCATATGATTTAGTCCATGGTCATGTCCTCATGGAGTCTTCAGTCACGACTCTTGGCTGCTAGATACCGATTGGCTGCTCTGTGGTCGAGGTTCATCGTCTGGGAAAGGGTTCTCATTGTCAACATCCGCATCTTCGATTTGGCGGATGGTATTCCGGCTGACGCGCAGAGCGCCGTGTAGTTCGCCCACGACAATGCGACAAGCCCCCCTGGACCGCGCCTTGAGTTCGCACAGCTCGAAGCCCGCGACCACAAACGGGAACTGAGCATTGGGTGCCATGCAGTAGGCACAGGACGCTTTGAGAAGTCGCCACTCTCGCGCACATTGCTGCCAGGTTAGACACAATGGATGATCGCTCGCTGTTGGCACCTGGATGTTATTGAACTCTGCAACTGCACTAAGCACCCGGGCTTCATAGTCCACGCTCTTGTCTCGACCAGCAGCCCACCGATCTTTGACCTGACGGATCTGCTTGCGGATATCGTCGAGGATTGCGGACTCGTCTATCGCAGCCTGGGCCTCTCGCCACGGCTGCATAAGTGCCTCGTCTTGTTGATAGATGGGTCCGCAAAATGAGGCAAAGTCGCCTAACACACGCTCCTTCTGAACCTCAATCACACAGAAGATGAGATAGTCGATGATGTTGTCCTCATTCACGGCTGCGTCGTCTTGTTTCTTGTGAGCGGGCTTAGGGAGCTCCTTCATACCGCACTTTTGCAACATGCGACTCCTGAACGCGGACCAGTTGGCGCTCGTGAGCTCCAGGCCAGATTTGCCGCTGTCAACAAGGTGACCTAGTAAATCTGCTAGCAGGATAGCTTCCTCGCTATCTATTGACCCCTGCGCATAGCACAACTTCTCATGCTCGTTTGTGCAGATCCCTAGCATTGATGGCTGGCCGTTGAAGATGAACGCCTTGACCAGGAATTGCTCAACGTCACCGGTGAATGGCGCTGAGTGGTTGACGAGCTTGAACATCTCTTTCGACCTGTCAGGCTCCTTCGTCTCGAATGGTGTGTTGCGGAAAGCAGAAACGATGTGTTTGTCCCAGCATACCCAGACGGTATCGCCGTCATAGTCGCCACCCGACAGCTGCGCTGCGAGTGGGACATCGCCAGTCGTAGGGAAAATAATCACGTCCTTGAGGTGCGCCAGCTCTCGCTTATACACCGCGCGCCGCTTTTGAATGTCCGT